>CAJPEV010001173.1:0-46572 GCA_905338385.1 Darwinula stevensoni
CGGCTTCCTGTATATTGTCCAATTTTTCATATAGTCCGCCAGAAAAACGAGTCTTCACCAGTCGATTCATGTTCCGACTGTAGACGATGAACATGGATTGATCCATTTTTCTACCCAAATCATATATGAAAGAAACAAGAGATGGCTGAATTGCATCGCTGAGTGATGGGACAACTCGATGTTCGGTTTTCCAATTCGGAAATGTCCATTCAATGAATTTCTTCGCGTTCTTCAACCATATGCTCGTCTCATCCGGTGCTTCAACCATTTCTTTCAACTCTCTTGGATCCTATAATATATGTAGTTCAACAAAAATGTAAAAAGTAAAAATCACTTCTTCTTACAGAAGATGCACACCTCCTAAGTGTAGAGACTTCGCTCCGTCAAGTCCTGTATGCAACTTTGTTATGAATCACGGTCTATCCAGTCTAATTTATTTCTCAAAATTTAGTTATACATTCATATCATCGCAATCCCTCTTTCAGAAATTGAAGCATATTTTTGAAATAGGAAAAATGTCAAATGACATTACACCATAGAAGGGGAGTGTACTGTACATAGTTCACCATAGCCCCCGATCCATTTTCTATATCCCAAACCGTAAAGTAGAATGTGTCACCGCGAGCTAAATTTACTTCATGGATCCATGAGATAACGTATGCATGCGTGACCGACGCTTTCGTTACGATCTAAATGATCGTAGACATTTCATTGCAGACGAAATGTCGCTAGCCCATTTCGTTGTTGCACTACTTTCTTGCTGACACAGATCGTCGCACATTCACGGCATGGCACTAGCTTGGAGAAAATGGTAGAAAGCAACCGAAGAAAATTCCCATCAAGAGGGCACCGGAGTTCCTGATTCCTATCAGTTGAGGGGGGGGGGCGGAAAGGAATACGAATCTGTCGTTTTCGGAGTTTGTTTCAGCTGTGCCATTCATGTACATGAAAACTTGAGTCTTCATGTACAGGACACTTGAACGAATCAACATTTCTACAGCAGCGATTCTCCGCACTTTTCAAATCTATGGACCTCTTTCGAATTTCTGGGTGCCTGAACGGACCCCTTTCACTATCTTTTTTATTTTAAGTTCATAATATTAGTGAATGCGATTTTGAGGAACTTTTTAAAGAGTTGATTGAAGACGCGCTCCTTTCTAATCTTTAATTTTTCTATTTTCTCCGTTATTTCTTTTTGTCCTCGTCACGTTTTCGTGGAACACGTGAAAGTCTTGCCACGGACCCCTACGGGTCTGCGAATCCCTCGTTGAGGAACGTTTCTCTAAAGAGTTTGAAAACAGCACTTGGAAGGGTAACTCCTCTCTGTACAGATATAAAATGACTTGATGATATCATTACCATGTGGCTATCGAGTTCTAACGGTAATCGGGTGTGGCATGCACAAAAGAGCGCCTCACAGTGTATGATGACAGGTGCATTTTAGAACTCACATCTGGAAGGGTTCTAAAATGCGCTACTGGTGCCCCCCCCCCCCGAAATGATCTCTTGACATAGAAGTGCGATGATCTGTGTCTGCGCCTAAACAGTGCAACGACGAAATGTGCTTGCGACGTTTCGTCCACTACGAATTGTCCACGACCATTTAGGCCGCGATGAAAGGACCGGTAACCATATGCGTGTCTCACGAGTCAGGCATCGTACGATTCTTCACATGCATTTATTTCTGATAGCGTTTTTTTCAGGTATTTAGTAGTGATACTAATATTGGAAGATGGCACGAAATAAAGAACGAAATAGGGAACACAATTTCAATGTATGATTCAGTGAGATGTTCTTGAGAGCTTCGATAATGACAATCTGTATCGGCATCGGATTGCGCAATGCTAAGGGATGTTCATGCATTATGATCAATTGAGCCGGAAATAGAGCATCGAGAATTCAGGTGAACATATTGAACATATGCCATGAATGTGAGTGTAAAATGTAAAGTTCTCCATGACGCTTGACTCATGGGACACCCTGTAGAGTATCATGGATTCAAAATTGTCTTCACCATCAAGCAGTTTTAACATAGTTTGCGGTGACACATTATAGTTGAGCTCCAGTTGCTGAATTTGGTAAATTATGGGAATATGGTCATACAAAATGAAACCTTACCCTAACTACCAATAAATCTCGAATTAGACTTCGCCAATGTTTTGAAAATATTGATGGATATCTCCTTCCCTCTCTTCGCGCAAGGTACATGCAAAATAGCACATGAATGTTGGGTATTTGGATCCTTTCAAAAATAGCAACAAGAGGCCATATTACCCCCGTTGTTGGGGAAATGTGGCCAGGCATTAAGGGTAACGTGACCACTTCTCAAAAACAACCCAATGTTTGTAAGATACGTGTGACATATTTTGGAACATACTTAAGTTACATGAAACGCAACACACGAGGTCAAGCAATTGAAAACTACATTAACTGTTTTTAGGAAAAGCAAAAATGTTGGCATCATAAAAAAAAAACATTTTGAACATTACAGTAACCTCTACGAAAGGCAAGTTTGAACTGCTTTTGGTCATGAACAGCATTGTATGCGATTGAGAGACGGTACCTCGAGACAACCGTGCAGGAGGAATGAGCAATTAGAGATCTAAGGGAACATGCGTTACGATTGTGAATAAAGCGTTCTAATGGTGCATGAGAACGTTGAGCCATTTCTCCGTGTATACACTATAATAAAATCAAAGGATGACATTTTAGTCTTTTGTACGAATGATATTTACCAGCACTAAAATATCCCTAATAGCAAATAACATTGAATCAACACTGAATCCATGCTGTTTCAATGTTATGTGCTACCAGGGTATCTTGCTGAAGAGAAATTACTGGAGGACTTCCATCAGGCGTCCAGAATACATTGCATTAGGCTACGCTCTACGCATATCAGGCGGATGTTCGGTGTATATCAGGACATCCGTAGCGGATATGCAACAGATGGGCAAATGATTTTTTTTGCTGCCTGAGACCCCACATAAAATTCATCTGACAGTCGATAGGTCAATGCATTGCTTCCATGAAATGAAGGTGGTGTCCATATTACACCTATTCTAGATGGCCACATTCCCCCATGTTGGTTTCGATAACCAACCGGAAAGTAAAGCGCTTAGCTCTTTCCTCAAACATTCTGGAGAGACCTTAGAATAACTTCGAACAAATAATATGAATAAATACTGCTGTTAGGAAACAAGCTTAAGTTTTTAAATGCTCAATTTGTTTCTAGGTCATGAATTGAGCAGTCACATACATATAACTTTCAAAGCATCGATTTCTCCTTGTGCGCATTGGATTCATGCACAGAGCATAACTTTTCAATAATTGCATGTACCCTTCAACAGACCTGTTTTGAAAATCACCCCAAACTAATTATTCCGTATGTCATGGGATATATTATGAAGGGCTATATTGGATTGGAAATAATAGTTACCCCATTATTAGTATATTATTCTTGAGCACATTATCACAACTAAAAAATTCTGCGGAGTACCTGTAATGCCGGGAACACTTTAGCGCGGAATTGAGAAGAGGGGATGGTAAAGAAAGGAGTTAGACCTTCAAAGCCTCACCTGCAAGAATTCCCCAACTTTATTGAGGGAGACGAGCATTCGTAGATCGATGTTAGTGTCATCAACTGTGGTCGTTTCATCCACGTTCACCCATCCCTCTTCTTCCATTGTGCGCCAAACTATTTGATGTTCTGGCATGCAGTCAATAATGAAGAGAGATGTTCGGGCTCTGGATATGCTCTCTAGAAGCCAGGAATCTTCGACGTTTAACGTCACAACAGCACTAGATTCACATCCTCTAAAATCCTTAGGGTGAACCAGCTCCAGACGTCCGTCATAACGTTCGTTCATCGCCTTCAATAAGGGAATTAATTTTTCATCGGAGACCAGCACATGAACAGGTTCACGTTCTGATATGACCTGATTCACCTCTGGTGCGAGCGCGAAACGAAAGCAGAAAAACCCTGTAATATAAGGCATGCAGTTTTCGTGTCCCTTGCAAGTATATTCCATATGTTGACCCGGGCAGTGGTACTTCATGAATATCTTGGGCTTGAGACCATGTACCAAAGCCCCCGGACGGGAAGCTGTCGGGAGGCTTTTGGCTTCCAGTCGTAAAGGGGTGTGTGTTTCATTCTTGCAAATCTGACCTAGCAGCCAGTTGCTTGTAGAGCAAGAAGATCTTGAGTTAGGAAGCTTGACAACTTCAACACCCTCTTTCTTGAAAAAAGACTCCAGCTCCTTCAAGGAAATCTCCCTCCCGCTACGTGAATGTGATTGGAAGGCGATCCTAAGCATCACCTTCAATTCATCATTCTTCAAGTCATCTAGAACGTCTTTCCACAAGTTAATCTCATCCTGGGTTGTCTTCGCCTGGATGGAGTAATCATCGACATGAATATAAATGATTGCATCCGGACACTTCCACCTTACTTCATCCACTCTACTGTGATAAATGATATCCTCGGGCAATAGGGTTGCTGATTTAACAAGATCCAAGTTGTTCGCATGCGGCTGAAGATAATCCAAAGAGACTTGCCAAGTGAGAACGCTTCCCATGTGAAACAAAATACAGCGCTCCTTTTCTTGGCGGTCCTGTACCAGATGTCCAATGCTTTCCAGCAAGAAGGTACTCTTCCCAGAAGAAGGAGGCCCAAATATGACAATGAAGGGCTTAGATCTCATGCCATTGTAATATAATTTTTCAACTTGGCTTGATTGAAACTTGTTTTCCTTCACGATGAGGGAATGATTCACTCGGTGATAGGCTTTCTCGTGGAAAAATGTCAACTCATGTTCCTCCTGTGTCCATGCTGTTTTCAGAGCTTCTTCCAGCCCCTTGTCAAAAATTTCTCTCGTCGATTTTGGTACTACCACCTTCCCTATTGAATTTGGCATGCTAAACTTCAATGAAGAATATTTTCCTGTCTCCATGCCTTCTTCCTCCATGGTAATGATCACATTTTCGTAGCAGGAGGATATCATGCGCAGGTAATTTCTCCAATTACATTCAAATTGATCAAGGATGACTATGACGTCTTCCTGGTGATACCCATGAATCTGATCTTCCGTAATAAATACATACGAGTCTTCCGACGTTCCACGAAACTTTCCACGTGAATCGATGAACTTCACATTTTTGGCAAATATATATCTGAAGGTATTCATCAGGAAATTGCGTCGTTCCCTGCTATCCACCACGACATAGAGTTGCTTCTTGTCTTTAATGATTTCTAAATGTGAGATTGCTAGTAAGGCCTGGCAGGATCTAACAGCCTCACATGCTAATTTATTATTGCATGATTCATGAATGGTGGCACATGAGGGGATGGGAAACAAGGTAGGCAGCAATTCTGTCTCTGATTCAGCAAATTCCAAATCGCGCATAGTAGGCTCTTGGCATATGAAAATCCTTCGTGAATAGTCCCCAAGGGCCAAGAATAAATTTGACACGAGTCGAGTGTTTCTTTTCACCACTTTAAGAACTTTAATTTCAACTCCTGCGATCTTGACTCCCTGGATATTAATGTCCTTCCCATACGCGGAATCATTTGGACGAAAGGCAAATGTGAGGCTCTTCACGACCTCTTTGATACTGGAGATCTGGGCCCAGTATTCTGAAAGACGTCTCTCATCCTGGAGGCCTTGCATTCCCAAAGTCAAGGGCACTTCATCCAGAAGTACATGTTTATTCTCTCCCTGCCTACGTAGGAAGGAAAATACTCCCTCACGGTTTTCTGGAATATTATCTTCCCTTCCATCCAGCACCGTGACATTTGTTATCCCTGTAAGCACATCCAAAAATATTCAACTTCCATCCGTTTCGGTTATCTGGAAAAGCAGGTAATTATCAAAGACCACCTTATATTTGAAAACTTAATACCGTTAGAGTCCAAAGAAGTAAATATCTACGTGACTCAAGCTTAACGCATAAAACAACTCAAGGGAAAAGCTAAAGTTGACATTTGAGTGACCGCCTGTGAGTGACTTCATTATCAACCGCAGTCAAAACATTGAAGGACGACACCTGATTTCGACCATGGACAGCATTATCAAACCCAATAGATAATCCTTTATGAAGCCAATTGCATTCAAGAGTAAACAGAAGGATGTACCTGGATCTTGGAATTATCTTTTGAGAGAGAGTTATCATTACCAGGTTATCTGAAATGTACAATGAAATCTCCAATTATACTTTTAAAATTTTAAAATTGGTTGAATTTCTTGAAAGTTTGCTGCACTCTGGATTAGTTGATAGTGGTTGATCATGACAGCAACTGCCAGATCACAGATTACCTCCGAAGGTAGGGGGGGAGGAATTATTCGAATTCGTTTGATGTCATAGTGAGGCTATTTCGAGAACAAGTCAAGTCGGCACGTACATATTTATCCATTAAAGAAAAGTTTAAAAATAGCGACTTAATTTGCCTTCATTACCAAAAATGATAAATACAAATGCGGATCTCCAATCCCATTGCCATGACATGAAACGGAGACTATATGTTGCGTGCTGAAAGAGATGTCTTAGACATGCCAAAAATACTCATTTTCATTTGACATTGAAGGTGATAGATGCACTGATGAATTTGTCCTTCATTATATGAGGGAAAACGATTTGAGTCTCGTTTGAAATGACACTTTTTTATGTCATGCAATTCCTGACTGACCTTGAAAGTCGCGCTTGAAGTCTTCCGTGAGGCGACCCCCAGCGATGTTAACGACTATTACTTCTGCCTCTGAGTCTCCCTTTGCAAGTCGAATTGCTCTCTCTTTCACGACTATTGTCTTTCCCGTTCCTGATCCTCCTGATATTAGGAGAAGCCACGATATTCTCTCATCCTCATCCACAAGATTCTTCTGCTCAGGGGTCAATATACATAATGATTTCTCCATTTGGGCTTCGGAGAGAAGGAAATGATGTTTACGGTTCCTTATCATTTCAACAGAGGAAGATGCACCAACATAGAGTGAAAAGATGCCACGGAACAACGTTTTTGCATTTTCTGAATATTCATCAATTATAGCAGGCGTTTCAGGCACGCCATTTTTCTTAAGGAAATTTCGGAATGCATCTGGACTCCGGAGATCATCTCTTGTCAAGATCTTCTTTGAACACGGTCCGCACTTGAGGAATTCTTTTAAATCCTTCCTTTCAATGAAAGGAAATGAAGGGAACGCAATGACTATGCCAGCAGGATTAAGAAAAGGGGCACACATTGTGCCAAACACCGATTTATCTTCATCACATCTTTCAATTGCCAACCTGATGTCCTTTTCGATTTTTTTCCTGTGTACGTCCAAGGAAGTCTTTCGTATTTGAAAGAAGATATTATAAACCTTGTCTTTAAGTGGGTAAGACAAAAAAATGGCATGGGAACCTTCCTTTAAGTTGGGAAGATAGAGGTCAGATTCCAGTTTTTTTCTTTCTTTCCTTTTCATCTTGTAAAATACTGCTTCGAATGCTCCATGAAATGATTGGCAGAATTTGTAATCTGCTATTAACAATGATGGAGCAGAACCACATATGTTCTTAGCTTGATGGAACACAGTTGCAATAGCAGTGTGGTCGGCTGGGAGTTCAATATCCTCTCCGTTTGAGTTCTGCAGCAGTCTCTGAAAGGCCTCTTCCTTCAGGAGAAAACCGAACGGAAGGGAATAATGAGTTTTCCCAACATCAGGGTAATGTTGATGAAGGTATTCCTCGACTGCCTCCTTGAAGGGCTTTGTATAGCCACCGCCCATGGAAACCTAGGGAGCATGCATTCCAAGGAAGAATTATTTTGAAATACTGAGTCCCATATGAAATTCATATAAATGAAAATGCCTTGTAATATCAGAAGTTAATTTCATAAGTTCACCATTTACTTTGTTTCCATAAAATTGAAAGTTGAAGAAGTCTTAGTAGACTTCTCAAATGGCAAAAGTTGGGGCTTTTAGTATCGAATAAAAATGAAATGTAACTTCAATTCGGCAGCAGAATCACGTGGATCCGGCAATCCATGTTTTCCCCTGAATCGACGTTTATTATTATACATTGAAATAAGCAAGATTAATGCCAGCTTATTGACTGAAGAGTAGGATGAAATGAGCAGACAAGAAGAGATCATCAAAGAATGGACGGGAAACGAATCTTGGCCATTCAAGCGCGAGCATGGTGTGCTACCGCTGCACCACCGAACACTACGTGCAAGCATACGGGATGTAACAGTTCCAAGTAGGACCATGAGAAGGGCCAGTTCTGATTCATGTAAGACTTGAATAAAGCATTAGTCAGACATCCACGTTATATTACCCGGAGAAAGCATTAAAAAAGTTGTTATTATCATTTATAGACGACACTGTTTCCTTGAAATTGTTTAGAAGCACTGGAAAGATAACTTGTAAACTTGTCATTTAGAACTTACTGTTGAGAATATTTTCGAGCAGACCCATTATTTTCGTACGTAACCATAATCTGTTTTCATATTGCAGTCAATTTTCCTATTATTGCATTCGATTTAAAAAGTATGTAAAATCCAAACCAAAACTTAATTGGTTCGGCTTTTAAGTTTCGGCAGTTTAAGTGGAACACATTCGTATCGTGTGATTGATCTTGGAATGCATATATTCCCATTTTGGACTCAGTATATATTATAAAAGGGGCGTTTCTTGCAATAAAATGTGTGCAATTTTCTTCTACAAGTTGAAGTACATTAATCACAATAAAACAATGGTTCACTTCAGTAGTGCCATTTGACACAACAGGGACAAATTTTAAAGGAGCCGATTAAGTTATACGAGTACGTAGCCTGATGAATAATTCAATGAATTTGAAAATTATAGAGAGGGCTTGAAATTCTAGCAAAGTTGAGACATGCTTATTGCACTTGCAGAACCTTTCATTGAAGGAAACACTTCGTATAAATTACAATTGACTGCATACAAGGAAACCAAGTGATGATGATAAATACCTAATCGCATCAGAAACAGATTTCGTAAATCTACCAGGAATTTTTTTTCCATTCTTTGGTTTCATTTAATTTTATTTTTTCAAAGGTATTTTTATTTCTGGTGGCTACGTTCCTCCAATCACTTCACATTGTATTGTGCAGAAACATTCTTACATTCAGCCCGTCTCGGATATCTATTCTATCGTCGTAGCTGCAGGATTCCACAGAAGTCACTTCACTGAGACGTTTGTGTTCCGTCTGGCACTTCAGTTCGCTGTTGCAGAATAGAAAAATCATAATAGAAATGCAAATTTAAGAAGAAAAAAAACTGTATAAAAGTTGCATTTCAGTTTTCCTGCAATGGAAATTTCTCGATGGGGATTGGCGCTCGTAAAAACTCATTTTTACATTTGCAATTGCCCTCGCTTGAAAATGCAGTCCAATGTTCTGGCCAAGCATTACCGTACAGAGGAAATATTGCATAAAACATTGGAACTATTAATATAACAACAACTTTTCAACAATTTGTTTAAACGATATACGTTGATTGTGATCCATGAATACGTTCATGCATTAGCCTAATACATCACGTTAAGGCATTGTAAGTATTCCAATTAGACATCTTCAATCGAACACTTTAACAACTTGTTCAGAGCTTATTTGAAATATTTAGCATTGGAAGTGCCTTGCAGTTGGTCAGTGAATCATTAACGATCAAGACTATTAAGACTCTTCGAAAAACATGCTCTTCTACAGTTGCCACTGATTGCCGTTGATGATTTCTCTGAACTTACGATGACAGTATTCCAATTGCTCTTCCGTCATCCTGTTCGCCCATGGGTGCAACAGACGTCGTCACCCCGAGTGGAGTGGTTGTGATGCTTTCACTGGATGTTGAGGCATCATCAGGGTTTACCGTCCCATCTATATTCTTCTTCCATTCTAGCACGATATCAATACAATATATATATCAGTAGAGAAGAACTTGGTCTTTAAGTTCCGTAAAATGACATTTTCGGTTTCGACGAAACATTTTTTTTCTCAAAATATTCGTCCTTTTCGAAAGATTAAGTCAAGAAACGATAGTTTTCCTAATATCCGGCGATTTCATGTTCATCCCAGCTTAAGATCTTCAGAACTGAAAAACTGTGGCATTTATTAGTTTAGATATCATATAAAACATCAATAAAATCTTTCATTTGGCTCTTAAGAGTTTTACCTAATGCAAATTTTAAAACATTCTTTAGATGCTTAAAACAGTCACCTGAGATAATACTAGTAGTATTTATTGAAAAATAATGTTTCTGGAAACCTATTCAAATGTTTTTGGAGCAAATCCACACAAAAATCAATCCGTCAAAATAAAAAGGTAGCAATGAAAACCCGTAGAAGAAAGGATGTAAGGAGATGTCATGAAAATGGCTGCGTACTCCTTGAGATGAGAAATATAAAGACACATTGCTCAAATTATTTGCAGGAGTTTCAAATTCGTGCAGTGATATCCGTGATGCTGGACATGTGGTTATGCTTAAAGCGCTACCAAATGTTTAGCATCTTAACTTTTTTTGTTAAGAGGGGGATGCTATTGGCGATCGATAGGAGTGGTTAATTCGAAATGATATTGGTATTCAAGGATTTTCATCAAGGTTAATTTGTGAACTTACTCATAGTTATAGAATTAGTAAAAAATCCAAGGATCAAGTTCGCGTTAATTTAGATTTTCCTGAATTCTTTGTCTGACAGTATTTTGAATTTATTGTATGAGCTAAGTTCTGCCTATTACGAAGACCAATCAATAAGTTATCTACCTGAATATGAAAGGGATGAGCAACAGGCCTGTATCCCAAGAATGCTGACTCCAGCTCAGAAGAACAGATCTGACATCTGCAAGGAAAACTTGAAGTTTTCTAAACAAATTGGGGGGAAACCTTTTTTCCCAGAATAGTAACTAGTGATGAAACTCGGGTTCATCACTGGGATCCCGAAACCAAGCAGGAGTCCATGCAGTGGAAGCACGAGGGATCGCCAACGCCTCGCAAATTTCGTGTTCAGAAATCTGCGTGAAAGATTATGGCCACTGTGTTTTGGGACAGCGAGGGACTACTGCAGCTTGAGTTCGTGCCAGACAAGTGTACAGTCACTGGCGATTCCTATGCTACCACCATGGAAAATTTACACGATGCCATCAAGGAAAAACGCAGAGGAAATTTGTCAAGGGGGGTCCTTCTCCATGACAACGCGCCTGTCCACAAATCATGGAAAGTTCAGGCAGTAGTGAGGGAGTGTGGCTTTCAGGAGCTCAACCATCCTCCCTACAGCCCGGATCTGGCTCCTAGTGTCTATTTTCTGTTCAGACACTTGAAACAATTTTTGCGGGGAAAAAGATTTGCATGCAATGAAGAGCTGAAAGTCGCCGTTTCTGATTGGTTGGATGGACAAGAATTGACTTCTATTCCCAGGGAATAAAATCCTTGGAATCAAAGTGGAATAAGTGTGTTGAGTTAAAAGGTGACTACAATGAAAAATAAAGTGTTATTTTTCCCCTCGGATGCTTCTTTCTTATTCAGGTAGATAACTTATTGAGTGACCCTCGTATCTATGGAAGTATTGAATGCTCTGAACTGCGTCAATTCTTATTTTCATGTTAAGAAAGCAAAATTCAAGAGTTCTGAGATATATCTATATAAGGACGAAATATGAAAAGAGAATTGGGAATGAATTTCAGTGATTGTCGCTCTAAACCAATTTCCGAGTTAAAATATGCAGAGTTCTGGTTGCCTGAACTTTGATGCCACCATTTGTCGCCCTATATATATTAAAAGTTTGCGAAACTCCTTCTAGATATAATTCTGGCCTATCTTCGATTATGATCCTGTAATTTTATAGCAGCTACAGTGTTTTACGGAATAAAATTCCTACGAGATTTTAACTTCGAGGGATCACAACTGGCATCACATTCTGAGAACCTGCGCCTCATTGCGACATACTCGTACTTACGTTGCAGGACCATTGTGGAGATTCTCGCTACGGGTTACTTGTGGGTCACTTGGAAAAAATGTACCATCCTCATTATTCCGGAAATCGGCAGATTAATAAAACTATCTTTAAAAAAAACCTGTGAAATGAAACTGCTAAGTTTTTTAGTCCTTCTCCCATAATTAAAAAGAATTGGTTTTAATAGAAGCTTCCCTTTTCCTTTCCCTCCTAGGAAAACTTCAAATGGCAGGCATTCTGGGTTCGACGTAATTTTCAAGATAGAAGAAGGAATTGACAAGAATCCACTCAATGCATATTTAGAAAATGTAGAAAATACCAGCAATTTGAAGAGGATAGATTGTAGATGGAGAGAACCTCAAAGATCCTTTTTATTGGACGTAATATCCAGTGCACAATTGAATTTTTCCCTCTCTGAGTCAAAATAATGATGGTGAAACTTGCTTTAGTCAATGGGTATCGCTGATGTAATTCTGAAGATTGAAATGAACGACATAAATAAGTTAGGGGTATGTCATCGTATCCCTAAATAAGTTTTTCATAAAATAATACGGACTTAGGAAGAAGAAGCAAGATTTTAATTGGAATCTCCGATTAGAAGAGCACACTTTCTCCAATTGCTGACAATACAGAACGTATCG
This sequence comes from Darwinula stevensoni, assembly GCA_905338385.1. Lineage (NCBI taxonomy): Eukaryota > Metazoa > Arthropoda > Ostracoda > Podocopida > Darwinulidae > Darwinula > Darwinula stevensoni. The sequence continues at coordinate 12,580 of CAJPEV010001173.1, forward strand.
ACGTGGGCGACATCTACATTCATTAGTTGATAGTAGCAGTTACAATATCTGCAGATGCATAATAGAAAAGCATGGTGAGTCATAGGAGCGCATGGTAAGAGGGAGTTCATTTAATAGGCAACGTAGGAATTGCCCGAACATTTGCGGTTTTACCTTTTTGCCTGTATGACTACATTGTATCACCCAATACACTTTTACCTGTGGTGGTCTTAGTCAAGTGTTACGAAAACTGAATGTCCCGTCCTACACCAAACATTTGACTCATGTAGCACCAATGTTATTGGTTGCAATCCAGTGTTTCTTCTGTTTAATCTAGTCCAGAATTCGACTTTGTCGTTGGGACTCTGTCTCTGTCTCTAACAGAGAAAATGACGTACGTAAAGCAGGCGGTCGTAAGTCGTAAAACTTCATAAACAAGGTCTGAAAGGAGCGGAAATTGAAGAGGTGGGAAATAAGTTGAACCTGTGCCGAACCTTCATTTGAAAAATTGGATCGATACCTTGAAACAGGATTTAATGTCATATGATCTAGAGGCATGCGGGAAAACGAACATAGTAGCACATGGGATTGAATAAATATTGATTCAGTGTTGATACCACATCCGGATATTGAATCAACATTTGAATCCATGTTGTTTCACTGTCATGTACAACTAGGGGACGTCAACGAATAAATTAGTCAGCCAGGTGAAGCGCTGGATATGGCGAAATTCCAACAAGTCCATTAGGAAGATGACAAAGGATTTATATGTCTCGAAGTCGACGATGATAGGGGTGCTCAAGAACGAGCTAGAGTTCACCTCCAACCAGCTTCAGAAGCGAGAGCTTTTCAATGCAACTACGAAGAGTAAGAGACTCTCTCGAAGGCACCTGATGCTGGAGAGGCAATATGTTGTGCTAAGGATGTCAATGAGAGGTACGACCGAATGTCCTAGGTTCGGTGGTGTAGCGGTAGCACACCAAACAGGTGGCCTGAGTTCCAGTCCCGGCCGTTCCATGGTATTTCCTCGTCCTCTCAAGCCATCCAACTCCTCCTATAGTCAACGTCTGAATCACATCACATCTACCGGTATAATGGGTCGATCTGCAACATCGTCATCTCGGACGAGAAGTTATCACGGTGCAGGCAGTCCACAACATGTAAAATGATCGCGTTTTGGCACGAAGTGGTGAGGATATTCCCGACCATACTGTAATGGTATTCCACATCCAGAAGCCGTCCTCCGTTATGGTGTGAGCCGCCGTCACTAACACGAGCAAAGTCTCCTCTCGTCTTCGTTCCTTAGGACATGAAAATCAACATGGACGTCTACATAAAATCCATCCTGCAGGATGACCTGCTCCTCCGGGCTCAAGGTCTGTTTGAGAATGAGCCTTGAAAATTCCAGTAGGACGGAGTAGCAGCTCATACAGCGAATGTGACCCTGGACTGGTGTCGGAAGAATTTTTCAGGGTTCCTGACCAAGAAAGAGTGGTCCAGTCGTCTGCTGATCTGAATCCTCTTGAGTACGCCATGTAGTACTCGATTCTCGAGTCTAAGGCCTGTTACAAGCCCAATCATATTCTGAATCATCTCAGCCAACATTTTGTTCGAATTTGGGACGATTCAACAAATTCGAGAATATATTGAAGGTCATAATTGAAGACCAAAGATGGCCACTTGCAGTGAATCTCAGGTCATGTCTGGTCCATTATGTCAGGAACATGCTCCGCGAATTTCAAGTCAATAAAACGTGCTATTCCTAAGAAATCAATGGGCGTGGTAGCGCCCATTATCTTTCTTCTACCCCTTCTGGCGACAAAATTAAACCGTCTCGTATTCCTCACTGAGAGCAACAACATGAAGGAAATTTGACCTACTTCTTCCTCTCTCAATACAGAATCGTTCCAGAAAATTTGAAGCTCCATCGCCCCAAGGTTGCGGAGAACACTGAATTTCGCTTTTGGGAGATGTGAATTTCGTTCCGGTTTTAATTTATTTTTTGTCCACCAACCTGGGTAGCCAGTGCGGGGCAGTTTTCGGAGAATGGGGAATACCGAATCAAAGATATTCATTTGGACGGGACAAAAAGTCCCTTTTTTGCCTTCAGTGTACCATTTTGCCATAAAAAGTGAAATTAGATAGAGTTAACTTAGGCTTAACGCTATGGCTTCTGTCCGTCCAACAGTGTTGCCGGATGTCATGCCGGCGTTATGTCAGATTCACGACTTCTTTAGCCTTAGGATCATTGTTTGGATCTACTCGTTTTAATTTAGGAAACGTTAGTGTGCTGAGTTCATGGGATGAGCTCAGATTGAAGCGTGAATTGAATCAGCCTAATTGGTCCGCAGGCCGAGAATTGAGTTTCTTTTGAGCGAAAAAAGGATGCCTAGGCCCGACCTGAAGACAGTCGGTTAGGCATAGGCCTAACGTTTCTAAGTTTCGTATAAAAAAGGAGGGGGGGGGGGGGGTGAGGGTGAGGATGAGATTGAAGAAAGATGAAACCGTTGAAATTGGCTTTTACATTCTGCATTTGCTCCTTGGTTCGCATGCTAACTTATACCACCCTGTAGATGAAGAGTGAATATTGTATTTAGCAGTTAATTTATAATGGAAGTTCCTTAAAGAACTGTAGGAGGGACGGGTACAGTGACTCCCGGACCTCCTTTTATCCCTTCACAAAAACTCCTAAGAAACTTATCTCCTGTTTTTCATCGAGTAGTATAACGACGAACGGATCTTGTTTTCCACGGATCTGCATCCCTTCGATAAGCGTGATGACGTCTTTCTTTTCCAATTGTCGAAGCAACTCTAAGGTGTCCACGTGATGTGCATCCCGTAGCTCCAAGCTCGTCGCTTTGATCGCATCCCATGTGTGCATGGCCCTTCTCATCTGCTTAGAAGGAATAAATAATTGTATTCCAATAGCGTCATTTGCCAAAGTTCGAGCCCCTCAGAAAATGTACCTAAGATCGAGATAGCACATATTCGACCCCTGCCACTCAATACAATATGCCAAAATACTGCTAATCACATCCTATTGCATCGTCTACTGACAAGGGACACTACACATGATAATTTAAAAATTTTTACAAAACGTTGGCCATTGCAAGGGCTCTCAAAACCAAGTTTTGCGACCGCACCAAAACCTGCGGCAAAGGAACAGGTTTAGCTCATAAATGGCTCTCCCAATTTTCAGTGATACATAATGATTATAGTCACATCCCTATTTTCATAGACTATAACTTTTAAAGGGAAAGTCATATTCAGGTGCTATTTGACAGAGAGGTTCATGAGTGATTGACGTTTTCCAATTCCGAAATATGGCGTGCATGCCGCTAGAGGGCGGTGATGCCAACAGCAGTGCAACCTACCTTCTTGCTATGTCATTTTCTAGGCACTGGAAAAAATTCAATCACACTCGGTTGTGACGCGCCGCCACAACTCGTGGATGCTGATTGGCTCATTTTCGTTCACAGATAGTCTTCGCTTTAAGCCTTGCCGCAATGTTCCATTGGGTTGAGGTCTGGTGACTGCTGGCCATTCTAGGTCCTCGATTCTGAGATGCTGGAAGCATTGGTGAGCTATCCGCAAGGAGTGTCTCGGATCATTGTCTCGCTGAAACACCACCTCTCTCACTTCCAGCCGGTTGAGCCCAATTGTCTTGAGCAATTCGTCCTCGATAACGTTTGTATACACCTTGGCATCTATTCTTCCTCGTGTTTGACACCCGTATGCTCCTCCTTCGGGCGTCATGTTCCCCAAAAGGACAAGACGACCCCACTATACTTGCGCGTTCCCCTCACATGCCGACTTGCTAGGGACTCGACAACTGGTGGAATTCGCCTCCCGTCAGAAGCATCGGACCATAGAGGACTGGAAGAGCATAATTTGGTCAGACGAGACGAAAATCAACCTTATGAAGTCGGATGGGCGTGATTAGATATGGAAACAGCGAGGGAAAAGGTATTGTCTCCCCGTTCAGTCTCTCCGCAACGGTGTTGCCACCTATGTCTAATTACAAATCCCCGACGTACTATCGGTTCTCACAGCCTATACCTACAGTTTATATTTCTTCTTATATAACTTATAATTGATATAAAGGTGTATAAAAGCATCATCGAGGATGAATTGCTCAAGACAATTCGGCTCGACTGGCTAGAAGTGATAGAGGTGGTGGTGCAAGACAATGATCCGAGACACACCTCAGGAATGGCTCAACAATGCTTCCAGCATCATCGAATCGAGGTCCTAGAATGGCCAGCAGTCATCAGACCTCAGCCCAATGGAACATTTGCGGCAAGACTTGAAGCGAAGACTAACTGTGTACGAAAATGAGGGTTAGTCGTAGGTGCTCAACACCGCCGCCGAGTTGGCTCACACTTCGCTAAAGGAAGGTTTATACGAACCTGAACTAGTTCTCGTATAGATCTCCCCATGACCATCACAACTTCCGGCTTACGCTTCTTACAGAGTATAGATGAATTCGAATTTCTTTCTGTCTGAGCGTGAGGGACAAAACTCTGTCAATTACATTTTTGACTTCGAACAGTTGCATCTAAGTCAAGAGGAGGCCAGTTGACACGCGACATTCGAAAGCCATGGAGTAGAAGTATGATTGACTGAAATTTAAGTTAAAATAAACTCGTTATACTCGAGTTCAGTCATCAACTGGAACTGTGTCAAATATTGATATAGTTTTTTCCCTCGCTGTTGGTAGATTGCGCTGGCGTCATCAGCGCCCTCTATCGACATGCAACGCCGTCTTGCGGGATGTGAAAACACCCTCATTGACTCATGAACCTCTTTGTCAAATATCATCCGAATCAAACTTTCCCTTGTGAAGTTATAGTCAATGAAAATACGGCCATTACTATAATAATTATGTCTCACTGAGAATTGATAGATTCAGTTATTAGCCTAAACCTGTTTCTTTGCTGCAAGTTTTGATGCTGCTTGATTTCGTTTTGAGAGCCCTTGCTATGACCAAAGTTTTGTGAAAATCTGAAATTATCACTTGGGTAGTGTCCCTCATAAGAATGAACCATATCGAAATTAGGACCAACTTTGCTCGTACTTAGGAACACCCCTCTCGAAATTAGGTGCACTACACCACATTCACAAATTCCCGTCTCTATAATACCCCAAAGGTGTGATCACCATAATTTTGCACATTATTCATCTGATAAGAACTCAAGAAGTTGTTGTTAAACCAAAAATCAGCATGGCATCGCTAATGAGTGCCTGCTATGGATATTCCCATACCCGCAAAAAACATAAACGCCTCGAACTCATGCACATTACGCTAGTTTCAAATTCGTTGATGCCCATCAATACAATAATAATGTTACGGGGGGGAAGTGGCAGACAGACGACGGAAGGCATGAGAGGTCGAAAGAAGCCAATGAACGGCCGGGAATTGAACCAGGGCTTCCTGATTGCCGGTCAGGTGTGCTACCTTTACACCAACGAATCCCGGACATTCAGTCGAGTCTCTCGATGCCATCCTCATCCGTCACAATAATCTACGAGGTGTGGCTATTAAGTTTCCAGACTTTATTTTTGTATTTTTTACTTTTAAACTTACAAATTAATCACATTTATCGCCTTCAAAGTACTCCCCTCCAGAACGTATACACTTATCCCAACGATGCTGCAATTGCTGGAAACAGCGGTGGAAGGCTTCTTTCGGGATGTCTTTCAGAGCCTGCATCACATTTGTTTGAATGTCTTCAATGCTTTGAAATCGATGGCCTTTCAAAAAATTTTTGAGTTTGGGAAATAGCCAAAAGTCACTGGGGGCTAAATCGGGCGAATACGGCGGGTGATCCATTTCAGTGATCNGCTAGAAGTGATAGAGGTGGTGGTGCAAGACAATGATCCGAGACACACCTCAGGAATGGCTCAACAATGCTTCCAGCATCATCGAATCGAGGTCCTAGAATGGCCAGCAGTCATCAGACCTCAGCCCAATGGAACATTTGCGGCAAGACTTGAAGCGAAGACTAACTGTGTACGAAAATGAGCCAATCAGCATCCACGAGTTGTGGCGGCGGCTCAACCGAGTGTGAAGCGATTTCCTTCCAAATATGCTTGGACTTGATCAAGAGCATATCTAGAGGGGTACTGGTAGTGTTGAAGGCCGAATGCGAAATTACAGAGTATAGATGAATTCGAATTTCTTTCTGTCTGAGCGTGAGGGACAAAACTCTGTCAATTACATTTTTAACTTCGAACAGTTGCTGCTATGTCAAGAGGAGGCCAGTTGACACGCGACATTCGAAAGCCATGAAGTAGAAGTATGATTGACTGAAATTTAAGTTAAAATGAACTCGTTATACTCGAGTTCAGTCATCAACTGGAACTGTGTCAAATATTGATATAGTTTTTTTCCCTCGCTGTTGGTAGATTGCGCTGGCGTCGACATCAGCGCCCTCTATCGACATGCAACGCCGTCTTGCGGGATGTGAAAAAACCCTCATTGACTCATGAACCTCTTTGTCAAATATCATCCGAATCAAACTTTCCCTTGTGAAGTTATAGTCAATGAAAATAGGGCCATTACTATAATAATTATGTCTCACTGAGAATTGATAGATTCAGGTATTAGCCTAAACCTGTTTCTTTGCTGCAAGTTTTGATGCTGCTTGATTTCGTTTTGAGAGCCCTTGCTATGACCAAAGTTTTGTGAAAATCTGAAATTATCACTTGGGTAGTGTCCCTCATAAGAATGAACCATATCGAAATTAGGACCAACTTTGCTCGTACTTAGGAACACCCCTCTCGAAATTAGGTGCACTACACCTCATTCACAAAATCCCGTCTCTATAATACCCCAAAGGTGTGATCACCATAATTTTGCACATTATTCATCTCATAAGAACTCAAGAAGTTGTTGTTAAACCAAAAATCAGCATGGCATCGCTAATGAGTGCCTGCTATGGATATTCCCATACCCGCAAAAAACATAAACGCCTCGAACTCATGCACATTACGCTAGTTTCAAATTCGTTGATACCCATCAATACAATAATAATGTTACGGGGGGGAAGTGGCAGACAGACGACGGAAGGCATGAGAGGTCGAAAGAAGCCAATGAACGGCCGGGAATTGAACCAGGGCTTCCTGATTGCCGGTCAGGTGTGCTACCTTTACACCAACGAATCCCGGACATTCAGTCGAGTCTCTCGATGCCATCCTCATCCGTCACAATAATCTATTATGTATGCAGAACACATTACAATTCATTTAAATTCATTCATGGATTGACACAGCATTATTCGATGTTTTTTTTAGCAGGACGGTACACGAAGTGCATCACTGTGCACCATTAAGTTGGACACCTGAGCAGTTCCCGAACAGTCAACACAAGGTTCATATTTCAGGATTATGAAACATTTTCGAAGGATGCTCGCGTTTTCCTGCTTGACTGCATGACAGCATGTACGGTATAGTTTTGTGGGGCCCATGTCAACTCAGGCAGAAAGTCTATCATGCCTCCATATTGACTTGAGCAGCGCCTTATCTGTGAGTTCTAACCTTCAGCTGTATGGTTTATCTGTTTTTATCACCAAGTCCGTCGAAGTTGCTCTTGAGCCATGAATTACCCCCATCTCATTCAAATCTGTACACTGATCGCGTGGTCTAAATAGCCCTATTGTTGAGTGAATTGGCCTCATGACAAGTGAAGTGCCTGGCCTCGTCAGCCTGGGCTTGATCAGGCTGTATACAAATGGCGCCACCTGTAGAAGTCAATGCCACTTGTAAATTAAGCAGAAAAGGCTTTGCCAACTCACTCTCAAATATGTAATAGCATGGGAGACATATTCAATAGCCTGTACTTTTCTATATTGCATGATGCACAGATTGAGAAGCCTTCCTATAGTGGGGCGAGGAGGTGATGGATAGTAATTCTTTTTCTAATAGCACTGCGTTCAGCACACTGACAGAAGAAGCGACTGATTGAAAAGTGATAGTGTTGGACCATATAGAAATGAAACCAACCAGTTGAGAAAGGCATTTTTATATGTCAAAGGAAATATTAAGACGTATTTTGTTAGTGTGAAGCAGTCTGGTATTGAGAGTGCTGAATTTTCGTCTTGGATTATTCTGGAGCTTGCCAGAGACTCCAAACATATGAAAGGTACTTGCGACCGCTCAGGTCTCTCTTGGCGATGTTTCCATGGTGCCTGTCTTACATATGCCTTATTTTTAGCACTCATTCGCAAACATAAGCATAAATGACAACGGGTGCAACATAAAAAAGGGAAATAACAATAATTTACCATGCAAAAGTTGTAGTGCAGTAGTCCCTCTGCCTCCTCCTCAGGATCAGTCTCTGCTTTGATCACGTCTCTTTTCAGGTCTAGTATGCCGCCTGTATTCATTCCCACACTTCGCGTTTTATGGTTTTGTTCGAATTTCATTCCACAATTTGATACTTCGAAATCGGATCTCCTCACATATTCTCATTTCCCCTTTCCTGCCTACTCCGCCTAACACTTAGTCAGGATCTCCTTGAATGATTACTAATTGATAAAATAACAGGAAATTGGAATCACGAAGGCAAACTCGTCCCATCATTGACAGAGGAAAACGTGTGATTGGGGTAGACATTTCCCCCCATGAAATGCCCATCTGAGCATGCTTTGGAAAATACTTTTTTAAAGGCGATTTTACGCACCCATGTCATTCTTTATCGCGCTTTTGGGGGATGATCTCATATAATTATTAGCTGTTTGCACCAATGGAATTTGGATTTTGGACAATATGTATTCTCTTGCATTCCAAGCCACTTTTCCATGCTTCAATCGGACAATTGTAATGACAATCCCTCATCTGCAATTATAACAATCCCGACTGATAAAATAATGCACATTTTCTTTGTTTGGCTCTTCAGTAGCTGCTTGGATTTAAAACACTTATGGATACTCACCATGGACCCAGGGATGAATATCAAGTCCTATTGGAGGAGATGCCAATGTCGTTAGCCGAAGCAATGGTTGAAGCTAATACCTACGCACTGCAACAAGGACTGAAAGTATAATACTACACACTCGACTCTCGATCGTCCATGCTCGTAACTAAACATGTGTGGAAACGCAGAGGAATATGTCAAAGCAAGAGATAATATATATCCTTGCTTCACGAACCATGAGGGCAACTGACAAGATATAGAGTCGGGAGGTACATTATGTCATACTGGTGGGATGAGATCACTGCACATGAGTCCAATCACATTCCCGTTTCTTTCTCGTGACGTGTCGGAAAGCGAGGATGAGGTCATACTCGCCTCCAGATTGATATGGGTGTGAGGAGAATTTAATCGACGTCTAGTTGTAATCGTCCTTGACGGGAATTGGCATAGACTCTTGATGAAAAATGCAATGAAATCGACCGGAAATGTCGTTGTGGTTAAAATCAGGGGCTCTTGTAACCATCAGTCAAGGTACAACGTTTACCTCTTTCGTGCAGAATGAGTCAGTATATTGTCCAACATGGAATGACGGAAAGTCTTCTTTGTGAATGCGGTCATTACAGTTTTTTTCCCGTTTCTTGAGTGATTGGCCTTGAATTGAGAACAAAATAGTTCATAGCCGTTTTGGAACTCCATCCACATGAAAACGTAGGTTAGTATTTGTGCATGACTGGTAAACATTAATCTTTGGAATGCGACTGAAGCTTCCAGAGGTGCGACTGAGGTGAAGGCAGTCAGATACTGGAGAGTGACGGGCAATTTATATAAATTAAACTCACTCCCACGCATACTCCGTTCTCCCGTTCTCTTTAGGATATCTGCAAATGCCAAACACCCACTCTAAATTCGGGAGTGAATGACTGGGGCTGTTTAAAGGATATGACGTGGCATCCGGAGTGATATGTCTGACGCACCAAAAGTATTTAGTTATGTTATGAATGACGAATCAACATGTTACGGTCTTAACGGGGTTGTAGGTCGTTGTGTCCCAAGAAGATGGGCCTCAAGGGAAGAGTGTGCCGATGCACCCTGTTCCCTTGAGTGCCTTCTTCCATTGAAGCCCTTTCTCTCCCTTCAGGGCTTCTTCCTCCACCGGTTATTGGCTGTGAGTGTCCTCCTTAAGGGTAAGAACCGGTTAGGGCAATGTTATTCAAACTGCTGCCCACTATGACGTACTAAGAATTGGCTCATAAAATGTAATTCCTTACCTGGCACTGTAATGAATAATGGTCATAACAGATACTCAACATTGTAAGTTCACATCCGTAAATTTACTTATTTAGGTGTTCACACCTACTGAACCTGCCTACAATTAGGAAAAGTATATGCAGCCAAAATGAATGTATATACAAATTTCGAAAGGTTAGAAAAAAAGCTTACTTACCGAAAATAACGATCAGTAATGAAGCAGCACCATAAGAACCGGTGCATTTACACGAGCGTTGACTCCAAGTAATAGCTGTTTACGACTACAACAGGTCGGTGTGTAGATGCGGCAGATATGAACGGTTTTCAATTGCCGCTCATTTAAAGAAAGATTTCCTAGCTTAAAGGAGCTTCACATGGAAGTCGAGTTACCCGTTCTTCAATGCGGTCTAGACCAGTCTGACCATTTTATTTGTACGGCCCACTCAAGGTGGACCAAAGTATCCATGAGGCTTCACCTCAAAAAGTTGGGGACCACCTGGCCAGGGGATTGAGATAGGTTCCTTCCTCCCAAGGCCCTGCATGCGGCTAGGAATATATCACCCTCATGCAAGTGCGTGAACTGCCTCATTTCTTATTGTCAGTAATAAAAAAATGTTTGACAGAAGAATGCAAGGCTTGTTTTAAGTTCCAAAGGACGTTTACTTCTGTCGTTGTCTCATAAAAGTTTGCGTAAGTCGTGCAGTTGCGGGAAAGGGATGATGAGGAAAAGAAACAGTGAAAAAACTCACTATTTATTGCTCTGAGGACTTCAGTCTGCGGCACAAAACCCGGACGTAATGGCGAGAGCGGGGAAAGATGGGATCGGTTTCTCTTCCAGGGTTCCAATCTCCGTTTCATAGCTTGTCCTCAATGGAAGGATTCTGGAATTCGGCTCCTGCAGGTGCTCCAAAAAGCTCACCCCCCAATACATGTTTGCATGATGGATGCGAGCGCAGACCATGCAGAAGGAAATAGGCCTCACGTACTAGGAATGTGTCCTCGGTCTTTAATCTAAACAAGTTGCTATACGGCCGTCACCCGTTCATTTCTTTCCTACGTCTGCCCTTGGCATAGTGTGTTCTGTATAGTATCTCCGACTCGCATTTTTTCTTCTCTCCTTTCTGAAGTTGCGGCGAAAAGACCCTGAAGAGGGTAAAACAGGAAAAAGTCAGATGACTCACGTCCTCCACTTGATTCACTCTCTCTCTTACATTTTAAGGTGAACATTTCGGTATTCTGTCCTCCTTCATTCTTCCCTGTGACGGAGAAATTAAGAATTTCAGTTGCTTTTGGCCCCGGGGCCAAGTTCAATTGTGTCCACACAATTTCCACCTTTGACAGTATCAAATTTCAAAATGTTAACGACACAAAAAATATAGCATAGGAAATCGAGGGCTACAAAATGATGTAGGACAAATCCGAGAAATCCAAAACACTTGTGATACTGCTGGGTAATTCCTTAACATATCACTTTCCCACTGTGTTATTCCCCGGTACAAGCCTCGATCAGTACCCTGTCTAGTTTAATGGAAAGTGCCATATGTCCTGACGTCAATGCGAACCACCGTTCCCTCATCTCAACTGGGTGAATAATTGGTGGAGGGCAAGGAAGCAAAGTGCTCCTCCTCGTTGAATGCCATGCCCCAACTGTGAGAGTCCAATTGTTGTATATGTGTTGAACATTATCTATAATTATATTTTATGACATACGGTACAGCAGATTGCTTGTTCATACAGTCCTCGAGTGTGTTGCGAATATCGGAAGAGGCGATTGAGCATGAGGTGATTAATATATTTCCTATTCCATTCGTCTCTTAAAATGTATCGATGCAATCACAGCGGAATATGATTGTTCGATCGGAATATGTCCTGCCGGTGAATCCCGTAACATTTCATAGATTCTCCTGATGGCAAGGTCACACACTTATCGCTGAGCCTACTGTCTTGCTTATGCAGGTCGACCTCTAAATCACCACTATGCAGCGGCAGGAAAATTCGCGACCTCTCTCATATTATGGGAACTGTATATGTATTTAAGGAAATTCTAGATGTCAGGCCATATGGGAGACCTCAACGTGGTGGGGAATTCATTCAAGACATCCAATGGTAGACTGTGAGAAGTTGGCCTTGGAAGTGGCTTTTCTAAACGGCCAATGAATGCCGAAAGGTGGACTGGCATCGTTTCATTCATAATGGCGAACCCTATATGAAATAATGCAATGGTCCAATTACAGGGTGACACAAAATTTCTGTACACTTCAGAAAAACGTTGCTGGTTCTGAGTTAACATGTTGGAGGTTTTTTGCTTGAGTTTCGATGTAAAGTTTATGGTACGAGGGAATTAGTTTCACCAAAGCTTTGCGAACCTCTATTAGTTTCGTCTTGTCATTGCTCAATTAAGATCGTCGGTTTGGTGTTATTAGTTTGCATGGTGCTAGGACATTACCCTGTGATATCTTCCCTTCTGCTCCAGAACAACGGCTACAACCGGAACTTCGTCAAACGTACCATCAAGCGGTTCCTTGATACAAACTCTACTGAGAATCGTCTTCGATCAGGTCTAACAAAGTCTGTAAACTACTGTCAACATCAAGATTTCGATCTCGACTTCGTCGCTATCGGGAGCAATCGCTAAGAAAAATGGTCGAAACGACGAAGATACTGTCAATATCGAATAGCTCCGGCGAATGATCAAGAACAAGCTGAGTCTTCTGTTTTCAAGTTCCAAATTCCTGAATTTCTCATGGCGATGCACTAGTGCATCGCCATGATCTGAGATCAAAGGTCACGATTTGCATGCTTCTCTTTGAAAATCTGTATCTTCCCAACCATTGGTCACAGAAACGTCAACTTTTCACCATTCTCCTCGGAACATAGAGCCGGAAATGTAAATGTTAAATATATATACTGTATATATATGTAACCGTAGTTCTCGAGACGCCATGGCGCCAAAACAGAAATTTCCCTCGCCGGATTGTTTTTTTCACTCCTATTCCTCGTAGATATTTTCTATCAGCAAAAACATGCTCCAGTTTTTGAAGGCTATTTTGGTCCATATTTTTGCGAAGTTGCCCATAGTTCCCTTCGACCGTTTCCCCTCAAAGTTCGATGATCCACTTGAAAAATATACATTTTTTTTTGTAGGGACGTGACGTTGACGGGCATTACTCAAAAACGAGGCGGAATATCAGGAATTCCTCTTGTAGATCTCTTTAAAAGACTCTTCGCCTACTTAATATAAATTTTCATGAGAACCCGTCCACTATCCAATAAGTCTATCGATATTTTCCTGCGGCCTCTTTTGACAACTTAGATAATTTCTTCCATTCCGGGTCAATTTTCTCTTCTCACCCGCCAAGAATGCAAGATCTTTTTTGCCTATCCCATAGAGGGATGTTTCACGGATCCATTGACACCAAGATTGCTTACTATCTCCAAATGGATAGGGAATGCAAAGCTTTCATTGCCGATTCGCATGAAAACTTGAATACTCGCGCGCAGCTCTTCCCTCCTTGACTTCCCTCCCGCTTCACTCTACCATGTTCTTTCGCCTTCCCCAAGACCGTTTCGCACTCACGCACTTCCCCTCGCCTGTCACTTTCCTCTTTTTGCCAGTCTCACTGGCTCCTGCCCCTGACTTTTCAGTTCGAGGTCCGCCGCTCTTCCTGTGGGATACTAAGGGGATTGAATGATTTCTTGAACTAGTGTATTTTCGGTATCAATCCTTGTGCAGGCGGTACACAGCCTAATGCTCCAAGGGTAACGATTTTCACGAGCTGCCTGTTATTTTAGTCTAGACTACACCCGCGTCTCGCGGGATTCGCTTCGCGGGTAAAAACGTTTCGACAGACATCAAAATAACTCAGGTCTAATTTGTAAGAAAAGAAATAGCAAGTAAGAGAAAAGAAATTGTCAAAGGGGTACCGTTCGAATTTCGAAGTGCCTCACTTTGGATGAATAATAAGGGGTTGCCTCACATCATCAGGGAACCCTCAACTAGATGCATGCAAACTTGCAATCATACCCGCCTAGTAGCATTCAAGTGAGGAACGTAGATGAAGTTTCGAACACCCAGGCCTTTCGATAAAAGGGATAATTTTGAGCTAAACACGGGATAAACCCTATTTGATGGTTCTGACACGCGAATTTGGCGAGCAGCCCGGTTGGCTATCAGGTTTCTTCTTTGGTGCAGGCAAATACGCTATCATAAGGTCTTTTTCTTCATCTGCTTACCGATTCTGTAAAGGCGGGGGGGGGAGGTGAAGAAAGGTAAAGCCTTGGAAAACGGTTTTCAATTCAGTAAATGTAAATATTCGCGGCTGGAACAAGTCTGGATAATTTATTTCAGCTCTTTCTCTCGCAAGTATCAGGTTTTACTCATTTGTCGAAACGCCCCGTAGTTGGAGGGACGGATTTCGATTGCGGATCGTACCATCAAGCAATGAGCGCCATCGGTCGGATTTGTTTTCCACCAATGATATGTGTCTTACGTGGTCAAGTCGGTTGTAAAAGCCGAAGGGAAGGGAAGGCACGACATTCTTCCCTCATTTACATCTGGAGATGAAACACATCCCCATTTCCTTCGCCTTCTCTGTTGCATTCCATTACCTCAACTTTTTCATCCTAGAAGGAAAGCAAGTCGGGGTCCATCCACTTCTAGATTATATCTCCCACAGCAGCCGAAAAAGCTTCCCCAAGATCGCATTAACATTGAAATTTAAGAAAAAAGAGTCTGGAAGGCGGGAGATTACAGATCACTCTGGTGGAAGAATGGGGAATAACTGCTTCAAGAAAAATCCATAGATGGCGAAAGTGTCTTACCCACCACGAATATTTTACCATCCCTGATCCCTTGTTGCAGGTGGCCACGGGATACTACTCGTACCTGCTTCGGGTGGTATTAGCTCACACAATGACGTTGTGTGTGTGCTAGAAATGTGATAATACACGTGAACGCCTCTTCCCATCGAACTTTAAAAATCCATGAGAACTCGAATGCACAACCACCATCTGCTATTATGCTAATATAATCTGCAATGTTTTGGATTAAAAGCACTATCTCAATCGGATGTTATTCCTAGGGGTACTTTCTTTTCCTGGCTGTCGACATTTTTCTTCTCGACGTTCTCGGCTGTCTTGGGGTATGCGAAAGGGAAGCATTGCTTCATCGAATACCGAAAGAGCTTTCATGCGGATATCCTCCAAGAAGCGGTTTTGTCCTCCATGTTTCGACAGTCACGATGGTTGCGAAGTCCTCCTCTCCGACTCAGGATTTTGCTCCTCTGGGCCCAGACTCCCACCATGATCTTCAGATTCCCTCCCCCTCTCATATTTCCTCAATATATTTATCCACGTCTGCCATTCGTTGTCCGGTTTTAAACATGCAAAGATGGAGGCAGTAGTGGGAGGAGTCAATAATCGAGCCTGCAACTGTGTTGGTCCTCGGGCCTGGCATGAGCACAATATCCTTCGAGACCAATGTTATATAGCAGAGAATTTGTCTGCAAAACTTGAGAAGGTAAATGCGGAGGCAGCAAAGAAGAGGAACCGAATGGATGGGCCAAGATCGACAGAGTCGAATTTCCGAAAGATCCCTTACTCGAAATCAAACCACTAAGTAATGCTCTCCACCGTACATGTTGACGGGCGCTGCCATCTTCAATGGACAGCAAATGATGTATCCAAGGTGGTCCAATAACAATAACGACATCGTCCCTTGCGGATTTAGCTACATGTGGCCCCGTTTCATCTCATTAAATGCATAATTATGCAAGATGCGCAGACATTCAATTTATTTAATTGACTCGCTGTTTTATTGAGAAAAAATAGAGAGAAAACGAATGCAAGGCAAAAAGAGGCAAGTGCATCAGAAACAGCTAACGGTAATCGACACGAACCTCAGATATTTCCCAATGATTGACGAAATAAAAATTGCAGCAATAAAAACTAAATATAGTTAGAACACGTTCGGAAAACGCGTAAAACGAGAAAGGCGCTTACGATGACCGTCCAACCCAAGAAACGAGACAATTCTCGTCAAATTTCATGAGCCCAAGATGGAAAAAGGAAGAAGTTGGTATCTAATTCCGAATCGGGATGTCCGACTGCCTTGCGATCCACGTGCTTCAATTTCGACTCGAAGCAAATATATTGCTAGTTTTTATCTACGCGGAAAACCGCCCTACTGACCATGGCCAGCCGAGTCGAGCGAAAATCCAATCCAGATTCTTTCAATTACCCGGTCTAAGTAAACTTTTCGATCATGATCGAAATATCATACTAACTCGATTATGATAACTCGATTTGGGTCTATGTATCGAACCCAAATATCATAACTCGATCATCATGACTTCGATGATAACTGACGTCACGCTGTCATAGGCCCCCCCCTGTCGTCTGTCGTCAAAGATGGCTCCTTACTAAACTTCAATTATCCCATGTATCTTCCACGTGGAATATGCTTCATTGTATATTTCTAATTTTGCCACCTCGATTGTTCGGAGACATAGCGTAGCAGCTACCAACAGAGACTTCGTGTCTTTCTTGTGAAAAAGGATTGAAAGATGGAGGAGAGTTGTGATGGTCCTAGGCCTTGTGTAAGGCGTTTTTACTCGATTGATGAAACGACAGCTGCTATTTGAATATGGGGTGACAAGGGTACCCAAGCATTGTTCGAATCGAAACTGGAAATGTGAGAAACAGGGCCATCTGGATATCTGATCTTTGGTTGTGATGGCCAGGAAAAGGGCCAGAGGTGACTGGATTTGTCGGTGGTAAAGTTAGATGTCGCTCTCAATTATTATAAATGTCGCTCTATTACGATTTCGGTCTAAGTATGAAAATTCGATCAGTTAGAGGGGTCCAGGAGGGCAATCGAATTATGATGATCGAGCTATCAGTTATTTGGGTCTAAGTATGGTTTTCGATCACGATCGAGTTATTATGATATTTCGATCATGATCGAAAAGTATACTTAGACTGGGTAAATGTGTAACAAATACGCAATGCACACTCAGAAGTACAAGTTGCTCTCTCTTATGATTAGCAAAATACAGGCAGTGAAAGGAACACATGCACCAGAAATTACAGACGCGACAACACATGCAATCATCTTGTGAATTCTCATGAACCTTCTCACCGTATTCCCCTTTGAGGTGGACGCATTCCTGCCATTTGCATTCACACTGGCGGATTGATGCCCTTGCAGATTTTGTTCAGCACTGTCTTTGTTTCTTCCACCAAATTCATTTCCCCTCTGTCTTAATGGATTATTGGTTAATCGGAAGTAACTATGAGGTAAATATATATGAAATGAGCTTCGTGGCTCTGATTTGCGCAGAGGGGGAGAGAGAGAGAGAAAAGGAACTTTCTTTCATTTTAGCAAACATGCGTATCGTTCGTTAACATTTTGAAAGGACGTGATGAGATCGAGGCACTGCGTGGAAAAAACAGTTCGGATAGAGTGACATTTTGTCGGTTGACGGAAGGTGATTCTCTCGTGCCGAGGACGAGACGGACGAAGACGGGAAAAACGGGTCGAGCGAGAAACGGGAGAGCACGGAAATGCCAAAAGTGGAAAATGCGTCCGGATCCGCCCTCTCGTCTTCATCTGGCAACTGGAAATTATCTCCGCCTCGAGACCATCGCCTCCAAACGCTTCCATTCCCCTCCCTTACAAATTCTTCTTACGGTATGCAAGTCAGTTGGCGCCATATTCTTTTTGCATTCTCCTTGTATTCCTCAGACGCATCAGATGGGAAGCCTTCATAGAATCCCTCTTCCAATTTCCTGTTCGCTTCCTCGTCCTCTTCTTCCATGGCCTCCATCTCGATTTGAAAGAGGTGGGAAGTACTTCGAGATGCTCCCATGTACAAGAATTCCCTCTTGTTCGCTTTTTGATTTGTGATTAGGAACACGATGGGGGCCTCCATGCCCTTGAATAAATTTGCATACTCGACCACGAGGCGGGGGGTGGTGGAAGAAACACGGAGCTGGAATTCTATTTCCTTCCTCAGCCGTTCTTCGTGGACAAGGAAATCTTCCTGGTCGGCGAAGAGGACGGCGATGTCCCCGAGGTGTGTCCCACCACCGAATTTCTCTCGCAGAATTCCCACTATCTTCTCGGAGAGATTGGAACTGGTCACATGAAACTGTTCCACGTTGGGGCCATTTAAATCGTGTCCGGAGAGGATTTTTTCCCTTGAATACGCGGCGTCAAAGGTGCCGGTTCGATTCAATTCGTAGTCTCTCTCGGGTTTGAGGTTAGTGTTCCAGGTTTGGAACACGGAGACAGGATTCCTTAACACCGTCAATAAAGGGTGAGCACCTTTTAATTCCTTTTTCAAAGAATCCGACATATGCATTAAGGAAAGGGGGTCATAGGTCCGCCAGAAGTATCCTCCTCCTTGTTTGTGGAGGGAACGGAGTGAGCTCAACCAGTGCTCTTCAAATGCTCGATACAGGTCTTCGGCTTCGTCGACGAATATGTGATGGAAAGGGGGCCTCTCCGTTTTAAGGATCTTCTCCACGTCCTGAAGCACGGCAGATTGAAGCCTCTTTGGCAGTTTCGTCACCAGGGCACGACATGAGGACAACCGAGTACTCATTCCCATCATTGATCCACCCACTGGTCCTTCTCCAAGCAGCTGGTTCGGATCGTCGACTTCCTTATGTGCGATGAGGTTGATGGTTGCGTCCAAAAAATGCAAAGCGTCAATCTTGGGAGCGAATGAGCGAAAGAGACTTCGGATGATGTCGGCTTTCAGCGTCCATCTCTCCCTCTTCCAGGGTGGGAGTGACGCGACGGAGCGATAGAGAAATCGATAAAAGAGGATTATTTGCCAGGTTGCACTATGGATGCGCCAGACGAGATTCGCCGCTTGCAATTCCTCATTCCCTTCTGCCTTTTCGGAAGGGGATCCTGGTTCGTCCTCAGACTCCATCCACGAACCATTACCGACCGAGAAATCTATTTTATGAGGAATCATGCAGCAGATGATGAGATTGTTTATTATGATGTGTTTTACCCACCGCTTTTCGTCTTCCTCCCGTTTTTGATGACTCCATCTACTTCTTACGGCCATGGCGGACGTGAGCAGGAGATCCGGAAGAGTACCCAATAGATGCAAGTAAAGATGCTCATTTTGACAGACGAGAAGGATTTTTTCGTCCTTATCTTCGACGGATTCGTTTTGGAACCAGAACATGACGATGTTCCGGATCTTTTCCTGAAGGAGCCAAGTCTTTCCCGTTCCAGCCGCCCCTTTCAACGCGAAGTCCTTCCCCTTGTTCACCAATATGTCCAGCTTGTCTGCCGTCAGAAAATTGAGTTTCTGCGTTGTCATTCGGGCTGTTTGAGCCGGAGTCGCGTACACCGGCGCGATGTATCTAAAAAAAATGAAGAAAATTATTTGCTCGCTCACGCGATGACTGCCAATTTTCGGTACTCCGAGGTGCCACGTTCGTCCGACGAGGAGAAACAATCCAGATCAACTTTAAGCTATTCAGAACTTTCTCACCTAGTTTTAAATTGAAGCATTTTTAATCCTTGGCGTCTGGAAAATCTAAGCGAAAAAAGCGGAGTTCTGTCCAAAGCCACATGTGTCATAGCCTTGGATTCAAAAATTTTTCTTCATCACGAGTTCCATTCATCACGTCATCGTAGTATGATTAATTCCTCTTACCGTGTGGAAATGCGTTTAGTTTTACATTTAGAAGCCCCTTGTCAATGGCGAAAATAGTATCCTCCAAATATGTTCCTTGCAGGTGAAGTTCCGGTTTGAATGCGGGGACGAAAAATGTAATGCACCCGAGAATTTAAGAAACGGGCTCAGGCTCCTCCCCTTCGTCTTTCTCGTCTCTCGCAACCATTCTTCTCGTACATGTTCGTATCACTCCATTCTATATTATTTTTAACTTCAGACGAAAGTGTCAGAAGAAGACTAAAACTGGAAGAACTGCGAAGTAGGCCGATTGGAAAACACGGAAGTAAAAGATTTAAAATTCAATGAGATCAGAAATGAGCCGGATTAAATTGGGTCATTAAGCAAGGGTAGCCTAATTCTTGATTGCAACGTGCGAGTGCTCATTTTGGAGAAGCTTTTCGGTCTCGAGCCATTTGGATTTTTACTTATCCTCGGGGTGTGATTTAGCCTCGTAGTCTCTCTTGGTTTCTCTGTCTTGACTTTAGGAAGGTGAAATGGAGATACAGCCGTTTGCGCTCATAGCTGTTCTTTATACACAGTAGTAACCTTTACGAAGTATATCCGTCTGGTAAGCTGAACAAAGCTGCACGCCATTGCCTGAGATTGTTTCAGCATAATACCGGAAGTACTTCTAAATGCTGCCAACGTTCACTCAGTCATTGAAACCCGCAGCTGAAGTACTGGCAAGTCAGATTAAATCCTCCGATGCAGTCATTCTTGTCAATTCAGTGGACTAGGTTCGCAGCGGACTAGCTCATCGATTTGTTAGGAAAATTTGGGAGTCCTGGGTAGGGTAAAATATCCAGTGATGGACGGGTCCCCAGTGTTGGGCCTCAGCACATACAAATTCCAACAGCTAAGCTTCCATAGCAATCCTCCCCCTGTTATTACATAGGCTAACAGCGTTGAAGTACATAAAACTTCAGAGATGTTCTTGGAGAAAATGCCAAATGTCTAGTTTCTGGAAATTTCCTGTGACGTGACCCATCTCTGAGTACCCGCCATTAACAGGCCATCACTGGGTGTTTTACCGTATATCCAGTACTTACGAGGGTTTATGCCCATGAACGCCTAATCCATGTTTCATACCTGAGTTAGGAGTTACTGTTTATCAGGC
This sequence comes from Darwinula stevensoni, assembly GCA_905338385.1. Classification (NCBI taxonomy): domain Eukaryota; kingdom Metazoa; phylum Arthropoda; class Ostracoda; order Podocopida; family Darwinulidae; genus Darwinula; species Darwinula stevensoni. The sequence continues at coordinate 33,545 of CAJPEV010001173.1, forward strand.
AATCCCTGAGCTTCCCAGAAAACAAATCGAGGTATGTCAATCGGCGGCTGATATGCTTCTATCAGTTTCAAGGTTTTGGCTGAGGAAGGAGAGGAATGAGGCATTTGCCCATCTGAGTGCGCTACACGAGCTGGAGATTACAGACACACTCAAGTGCCTCCGAATTCTGTGCGAAAATGCTTCTTCCACAAATCTACATCGCTGATTATGTACCTTCAAAGCAACTTACATAGCCAGAAGTTTCAGATACGTCCTGGAATCAATGGAGTTTTGCATCTTGGGAATGATATGTTTATCCCACCAACGTCCAATGGCTTCCTCAGACTTGAGATCTTCTTCGCAAAGAAACGCGGTTGGTGGGGACGATTCACTCAGTGGTTTTTCTTTAACCTCAGCTCTCTTTACATTCACAAGTGCTATTACGCAGAGTGAGACGTTTATGCCGTCCACCCCACTCTCTTGAATGGCAGCTTTCAGGCTGCTCACATCATCCTTCAGCTGTTCCTCAGCTGTCTTCATGTTCCTCTTCACGGCATTCTTGCGGTTCTTTTCTGTTACCTTGGAATCCGGATTCTTCACTCTATTGCTGCGTTGGTCCTCCGTCAGCTTGGATTTCGGATTCTTCTCTTCATTGCTAGGTTTCTCCTCGTTTGGCTTGGTGTCTAGATTCTTCACTTGCACGAACACAGCACCAAACTCTCGATGTATCAATACGATATCATGTTCTCCCCTTAAGATGCCACCCACATTCTTCGTTTTGATTAGGTGGGCAAAGGTACGGTTATAGGTAATGAACATTGGTAACTGTTTCCTTTTTCCAAGCTCATACAAACTCAGAATAAGAGATCTCTCAGCTTTTTTCCCTGGATCATGCTCAGCTTTCTTAATCCATTTATCCTTGTCTTCGACATATGGGACCAAGTGAGTTGTGTTTTCAGTTTCCCAATCAAGATACGTTTTTTGTATGAATTGTTCAGCTTGATAAAGCCATGTTGTTTCCAGGGTTGGTTTACTTCTGTCAATTCCGGCCACAACTGGAATGAACACATATCAAATGTAGCTCAGCATTAGTTGATAACGCGAATTTTAGATGGAAGAAAAGTAATTATGAGTATCTATTCCGATACGATAAATTTCTTATTGGAGGAGCGTTGGAGTTACTTCTCATTCAAGTTACACAAAAGCATTTCCCCAACGATGGAAGGTTCGTAGAATCGTTCCCTTCGTCCAAATAAAAGCAGCGTGAATATCTCAGTTTGAATCATGAAGTTCCATAGCTTCGAATAAAGTTTTGAACTTCAGAATAAGTGCACTGAAGGCACCGTAAGCACTGATGACCATAATATATTTCAATGGTCAGTAAGTGTGCAATAGTCATTACAGTGCATTCTGTACCCTGAAGAATTAGATGAGTTGACCCCAGGGATGAATCCAAAACAAAAAAGTTGCAAGTAGCCACAAAAACTAATGTATAGTTTCCATTGTTTTCTTATGAATTTTTCAGTATTCTTTCTTTGGTATTTTGAGTCGCATTTGACTAATTTCACATTATTAAATGAAATAGTTTAATAATTTAAAATCATAACCGACTACTACATCATGAACCATGTTTTTCATGCGCAAAATAATCTATTTTTTGGAGACTGAAAATTCGACATCTAAACATCCGACAACAATTTCAAGGTGTTTCAGGTCCTGTCAGTAGATGGCTAGCAAAACTTTCATTTTTTTTCTGAATAATTCTCCAGGTAATTCCTGTATTTTCCACTCCGATCCCAAGTTTTTCTGGCAGGAGGGTGAGATGAATCCACTTCTTTTTTTAAGTTGCAGAGCTACGATTAAGGAATGAAATGCGCTAGATTTACACTTCAAATATTTTTAAAGGTTATACGAGGTGTGGCTATTATGTTTCCAGACTAGTTTGCTCAACTTTGAGAGAGAGGAGGGGAAGTGGGACTATGATTACAACATGGGGGTGAGCCTTAGCTAATAACTGGGCAAGTTTCAGTGTGGTCTGACCAATGCGCTGCGAGCTGCGGCCGTTAAGGTAGACCTATTTTGTGTGCGCTGGCAGATTTGATATGGAGCGTAATCTCGAGCAGAGAACTAATGTCAAATTTTGGGCAAACAGTCAACCATGTGTTGTACATGAACGTTTTGAAGAGGTTACATGAGGCTGTGAGAAGGAGAAGCGGCGATCTGTGGAAGGAGAACTCGTGGATCCTGCATCACGCTAAAGCGTCGGCTTCACACGGCGCTGTCTGCCCGGGAGTTTTCGGTCGCCAAACGGATCACTAAAATGGATCACCCGCTGTATTCGCCCGATTTAGCCCCCACAGACTTTTGACTGTTTCCCAAACTCAAAAAAAATTTTGAAAGGCCACCGTTTTCAAAGCATTGAAGACTTTCGAACAAATGTGACGCAGGCTCTGAAAGACATCCCGAAAGAAGGCTATTACCGCTGTTTCCAGCAATTGCAGCATCTTTGGGATAAGTGTATCAGTTCTGGAAGGGAATATTTTGAAGGCGATGAATGCGATTAATTTGTAAGTTTAAAAATAAACTTAAAAAATAAAAGTCTGGAAACATAATAGCCACACCTCGTATGACATTTTTAGTCAATATAAATCAAAATCAATGCCTTGACCTTTCAGATATGCTGAAAAATTTAAACGCAGACCAGTACCTGTGTGAAAACTGCAGATTTGAGTCGTGAAGCTGTCAGAATCAACCTGGAAGTGGTCTGACATGGATTACACTCTCGATTCTGAGCGTGATGACGTTCTTTGTCATAATAAATCAACGAAACTCACTAACACCAGGAGAATGTGTGCGGCGACCGATATTGTTAAGTGCATGTTGCGAATCAACATTGCATTTGCATTGAAAATCGTTGCAAATTATTACATAAACTGTACGTTGCAGAAACGTTTCATGATTTAAGCTGCCATGTTGATTAAACACGTTGCTTCAACGGAACATAATATTGGCCTATATTTGCATTACGGAAAAGCATAGACTTCACTGGTCCTGAACTGAATCGTTGTTCATCCAATTTTGAATTATTCATTTCATAATTTCGTACCATATACTTTCCATCTCAACCAAGCATTCTTATCAACAGGACGAAGCCAGTACTGGTATAACTCCTACCCATGCATAACCTCCTATAGTATCGGTATCACGTACGGTCAGGATTTTTACAGTACACATTTTAGAAGGTGATCTTTCCCTGGATGTGCTAAATACGGCACATTACAGGAAAAGGTCCGACCGCAAAGTTCTATGGATTGTCCCCGAAATCAGTCTCTCTTTCCCTCATCTACTTCCCATGATAAGAAAATGAAGGATTGAAATCACTGACTCTGTACCATCGTTTTTATTGTCGTGGAGTTTATTGCTAAACGACGAGTTCTTTCGAAAGAGTTCTTTTTGTGAATATACACTTTTTCACCTTGACCCCATGAATCTGTCTCGAATATGAGGATAACAAGTGATGAAGTGTCATTGTTCATTCATACCTTCAATGAGACAATGCGAGACATCTGACAAGGTGCTAAATATTCCTGTGCAGGACGATTCCAGAGAAAGGGAGGAAACTTTTGCGTACTGTGAGAAATGTGAGACCTACGTCTCCATCTCGTGGCAAGGAGGACAACTTTACTATTCTCTAAAACTTCCAAGTCCATGTTGTATCGATATGTTGTCACTTTGTTGTCGATGTCAAAAGCGTCAACATTCTCTCAATGTAGATGTCAAATGTTGCAATGACATTCGTAAAAGTGTTCCAGCAACATTCCAAGTGAAGAAATTGAAGCAATGTTTTATCAATGTTGTACATCATCTTGCAACATAGAGCATCATGAGCAACATTTCGGAAAAGTTTGATAAGCATACTGTGTTACTTCGGCATAGATGTTTCCATAAAGAGAAGGACAAATTAACAAATTTAAATTTTGATGAATTATGGACAAATATAATTGTGATTGATACTGCATGAAAACAGGTGGTAAGAAAAAAATAATCGTTCGTAACTTTTGATCCACCCTCATATTTCCATTCGTCTTAGAACGTGAGTTATTTCATAAAATACGAAAGTGACGCTGGTAAATAACGTACGTTTCCTGCCATCGACATAAAAAATTCGAAATGGTAAAAAAGCGCGACATGGCCTTACACCGACACTGACACTGCCTCATAGCCGCAATAATATTTATTGCGTATTTGAATAGGATAAATACAAGCAATGCGCTTTGACCTCGGGTTAGAAAATCTCTGTACTAATTTCTAAGCAATTTCTCAGCATAGCATGAAAGACATGCAGAAACGCGGCAAAGGCCTTGATAACCTTGTGATGGTGTCATCGTCTTTCACTGGCGTTGGATACTCTTTCTAGAAAAAAAAAGGATTGTACGCCTTTTTCTAGCGAAAAATAGTGCCAAAATCATGAAAAAGTGATTCCTTGGTAATTTATCAGTAATATTACAAGTAAGCAACAATGCGTTAATTACCGGTAAACCGGGAACATTACGATAATGTCACCACCACTCACATCTCTAAATAGGACGCTTGGGTAGTTTGTACGATGTATTAGTATGGTTATTATGCGAAGACTGTGAAACTACATACATAGAGAATGCAGCTCCGTCTCACTTGCATTGGAGATGGAATTCTATCTTTTTCTTCGAAATTGCGAATCTTCCAGAAGCTATGCACAATTCCCACGTCAGTCATGTTAAAGAACCACGTATGAATGTCAATATCCTTCATTTTAATGCAAGGTGAAGAAGACTTTCCGCAATTACGGTACGAGCAATCAAATGCAATCAGTGAAGGCATTAGACTTTTAAAATATCACAATTTTGTGCTCGAAAATCTTTGTAGTAAAGGGATGATACAAATACTACATCTTTTGAAGACATGATTATACACGGGCCAGTCAAATGAAAGTGGGCCAGGGTCCTCTGGATGCACACCGTAACATCTAATATATATAGACGATCGTGACCGACTGACTGACTGACGCTAATTATAACTATGTTCTAGAGAAGTTATAAATCTGAAACTTGGTACACAAGTACCTTTTGGGATGCAGAGTTCAGAAAAAATCCGACTTCGGAGGTACATGCCCTGGGGGAACACATTTTGGGGGGAGAAGTTTTTAAAGATATATTCAATATGAAGTCTGGACACAATGGTAATATTACTAATATTCTGTTTGTTTTTCCCCAGATTGAATATGAGTTTGTTGAAAGAAGAACGTATTGAATTGATACTGCTGAATGGCCTGTTTCTTTGAATTTTCTAACCAACTTCCCCACTGTGCCAAAAGAAATGGGAGTCTTCTGGGATGACGTGCATTGAAATCATCTGCTATCCGTCGATATGACCACCCCTCACGTCCACTCAGCAGTACGAATTCAATACGTTCTTCTTTCAACAAACTCATATTCAATCTGGGGAAAAAAACAGAATATTAGTAATATTACCTATGTGTCCAGACTTTTGGGTCACCCTGTATTGTGACGGATTAGGATGACATCGAGAGGTTTATATGGATGTCTCGGGTTCGGTGGTATAGTGGTAGCACACCTGACCGGCAATCAGGAGGCCCTGGTTCAATTCCCAGCAGTTCCTTGGCTTTCTTTCGGCCTCCTATGGCTTGCGTTACTCATTCCCCTCCGAAAGCTGAAACTTTGTATGCATGTGACTACTGAGACAAGGAGTTAAAGAAAAATGTGGGAAAATGGATATGGAAGGGTGAAACTTGGCACACGTATAAGTAACATGATATTATTGAGTTGAGGGAGTATTCAGTTTTCATGGTGCATCCCCTCCGGGCGTAGCTTTTGTGTGGGTCGGCTTTTCCAAACATGACTATTCACCAGCGAAAAGGGCAAACGTATAAGGTTGAAACTTTGTGGGCATGTTCTCTGAGGATTGATTTCGGTAAAAAAAAAGAAGGTACATTTCGGTTAAAACGTCTCAGGGCACAAATATTGCAAAAGGCGTATTTTTTTCGAATTTTCTGATCCAGCAAAACAGGGTGCTAGAACGTTTAAACTTGGCAAAGAAGAACCTGATGGATAGCTGAGCAAATAAAAAAATCTACTTTCATTATATATCGTGATCGTGATCGTGAGTAGCTGATTGACATAGGTCGCATGCTGAGTTGAGGGAAAATTCTGCTTTGGTGATACATGCCATAGGGGCACACCTTTTCGGGGAACATATTTCCAAATAGTTATCTTTGCTTCAATGAAACGGATACATATGGAAAACTGAAACTTGGCAAGAATGTGATTACTGAAGCACTGAGCTCACGAAAAATGTCAAATTTGACAATTTTGGAATTTTTGGGGGGATTTCAAAATGTATTCTCCACCCTTACAAAAAAGGGACACATAAAAAGATTTCAAGTTAAGCACACTAGAAATAATAGAATTAATGATTTTGATAAAAATGAAGGCTTTCGTCCCCATATGTCACGTATTTCAATGGGGACGCACTTTAAATACTTGCTTGCCATTTCGCAAAGAAGAAATGAATTAATCACTATCCAAGGTAATGGAGCGCCGTAGGCGCGACCATAGAGAGTTTGTTTGCCCGAAGGGCAAACAAACTCACTAGTATATAATATGCCCCGCGGGCTTTGAGGCACTTCTCCCATTTCGTCGCAAGCCGCTGCAAAGTGTCCTCCTTCCGAGAGGAAACATTTGCTTTCATATTCCATTTCCGTGCCCCGAATATCTGGAAATCGCACGGCGATACATCGAGAGTACATCGGCCATTGCTCATTGAGTTTTTGGCACATGGACACACAGTCAACGCGAAAAGTTGCTGTAGACCCGTTTGCGCAGCGGGATGAAGAACAAGCGTCCGAGCATCCTGACCGATGGAGTCATCTTCCTCCACGACAACGCCCGACCACACAGTGCAAAGTAACATGGACACACTGTGCACATTCGGCTGGGAGGTGCTACAGCATGCAGCATATAGGCCGGATTTATCGTCCTGCGATTTTTAGATCTTCAGGGCACTGGAACAGGACCTGAAAGGCAGGCATTTCCTCTCGGACAACGATGTAAAGGAAGTATTTAGGGATATCCTGTAGCACCTGCTACATACATTATACGACAGTCTACAGCGACACAATGGGAGAAGTGCCTCAACGCTGGCGGGGCATATGTCCATATACAGTAAATGTCATGGTATGTATCCAGAGTACCCTGGCCCACTTTCATTTGACTGGCTCCTGTAGAAGCAATTTTAAAATTCTTACCTTCATTTCCATATGAGCAGTTGAGTTCGGCATAAACTTTTCCTGGTACCACATCTTGAGGGCAAAAGAGCCAAAAGTATCCTTCGGCATGATCCAAGTAAAGGTGCCGAAGATCTTGAAACCAGAGATCATTGTAATTCTTGCTGAGTTCATGCATACCAAGCACAAAAATGTGATCAAATTGTTTCCCCTCTTCATGAATCTTTTGCAGTTTCGGTATATGAAGCTTTATTACTTTTGTAGTATCCCTACTTTCTTTATTACTCTGCACTTGGTGCTTGAACGAGACTGCTTTCGTGAGGTCGGCGATCAGTTTCTTTACTTCCACGAAGGTCGCCCTTAGTTTAATTTCCATCGGATACTTCCATAACTTATGCGAGGTCGCATTAACGCTTTCATGTGGTAGATAGTTTCTCGGACTCTTCGTCTGTACGTCTATTGTGCTCATTACTTCTGGCTGCTGGTCAGGGAGAAGTTTGAAATTGACGAAGACAAAGAGCAGTTTCATTTTTTCACTCCATTGTGAGAAACCATCAAAGGGCGCTGGTATCTCAGTTCCGTATTCGGACTTTAAAAAAGCCTCGAAGTCACTGACAAGTGGTTTCATTTCTTCCATTGGGCTCATCCAAAGAGCATCAAGAAGTGAACGCTCATCCTCAGATTTTTCCTTGGGTTCGCATATTCCGATAGGAATGCTTCTTTTACTGCATCGTTCTTTGCTAATGAATGAGATACCATGGGGCTGGTGTTGATTCATTTCTCGGAATTCATTCCGTGCCTCAGATTCTGCCTCAAAATCTTTTCCATCGCACTTAGTTTTCGTACTGATTTTCATTTCCCAATGGCTGTCCCCTTCGTCAATATTATGCCCTATTTTCATGGAGTTGACAGGAACTTCTATCAAGGACTCTGTCAGTTCTAGGTTTTGTAAGGACTCTTCACGAGACGGCAATGTTTCCCGAGATCGTTCGTTTGGCGTAGCCATCCCATTGTCTGCGCTTTTTGTATTGCAATCGTTTTGGTCAATGTCAGGTACTGTACAGTGTTCGTCTGTTCCTGCGCATTCACGACTTATCAAAGAATTTTCCTCAGAATTATCGTCATCGCTTTCCATTGTCTCATAACTCTTTTGCGCATTGCTATCATCATGATCAAGGGAGAGTGCACCACCGATGAGGTGAAGGAAAATTTCCGTTAAGCTTCTTAGCAGTTCTATGAGACTTTCAAGTTGTTCCTTCATTTCTAAGGACTCTGCTTGAGGTGAGGAGTCTTCCTCCTTTTGTTTCATGGGTTTACATATCTCATTATTTATGTTGGTTCCATTGCCCTCTTGGTTATAAGAGAAGACTGGTTCAGACTCATCATTGCCTACGGAGTCGTCTTTAGATTCATCGTCGTCACATGGAATTATTCCGTTATTCTTCTCATCTTCACTGCAGTGCTTTTGCTCAGGAAGGAAGGCCGCATTAAACAAGCCCACAATATGTTTCATTTCCATGATGCTCTCCTTTAGTTCGTTATATTGTGAGTACCCTTCATGAGGAGGTGATTCTTTTTCGTTTTGTCTAATAATTTCATCAATCTCATCGTCCATACTATGTCTATGATCTCTACGATCTTGATCAATGGAGGATATTCCGCTGGTTATGAGTTCGTCCATGCCATCTGCCTTTTCATCAGGTACAGACTCACTCTCGGAACCATATACCCATTTCTGTATCACATCACTCTCTAGTCTTCTCTTGGCCATCTGGTCAATAGAAGTTATTGCATTCAATAAACTGGGAATGAGAATTCCTATAAGGCCCTGAAACAGTATCTCCTTGTCATGGGTGTCTTCATGAAGTGAGGGTTTTTTCTCAAGTGGTTCAATGGGTTCTTCTATCTTCTCTTCCGATTGTTTGTTATTCTTTTCCTTCAAGACTTCTTCCAAGAAAATGGAAAACGGTTTCATTGCGGTGGTAAGGGCAGGTAACTGGTCATAGTCATCATCCTCATCACCACCAAGGTCTATTGAATTATATGACAATGAAGTTTCGCAGCTGTCATCAGATTGTCCATTTTCCATGGAGCCAAGTAACAGTTTCGTTGTTATCAGGCTCTTCATCTCTTTTTTCAATTCTGCCAGGCTGTTCAACAGTTTATTCACTTCTGAAGGCTCAAGAGGTGATAAGTTTTCATTTGGTGGTGTAACTGTGCTACTCACATTAATGCCTATGTTTTTTGTGTTGCCGTCGATTTGGGGACTTGAAACTTCGCATATGAAAGTTTCATTAGTTATTATTGACTCACTGCTAGCTGCAGGTTCTTCCTCAGAAATTTCATCATCTCGTCTAGTTTTTTCATTTATGATATCAATGGATGAGAGGTTACAGAAGGTGAGACATCTCTGAATCACTGTGGAAACCATATTTACTTTTTCTTCCAAAGACTTGCTGGTCCATGTAGAATATGTAGCCATTACAGATCTTCCGATCCATTCTGGCATCGTTTTACTCAGCTTTTCCATGGTATTTTCAGTCGAACCAAGCACGAGAATATGTTCTGCCTCAGTGATTTGTCTCTGGGAAAACCATTTCGTTATGATGTTCCGGGCTTTCTCTTTCATCAGCTTAATCGTCTGAGTTTCCGAGGCTTCTTTTATGATGCGCTTGGTCGACTCAACAACGAGAAATTCTAGTTCCCTCTCTGTGAGAAAATGGAACCCTGCCTTCTCATCGTCCAAGACTTCAGTCACATACACAGGTGTCCCAAATCTTCAAGAATGAACAGAGAAATTACTTTTAAGATTTGAACGAAATATATCTATACATATTCTGAAGGGGAGTATAACGGAAATAACGGATGCATTCCTGGAGGAGTTCAACTTTTGGGCTCTTGAGGAATCTGGAGGAATGACTTGCATGGACTCGATTAACGTGAGAATTCATATTAAAGTTTAGGGATTTGTTGTCAGAGATAATTATACTGTACTACCACGAACTACAGCTGTAAACCAGATTCACCATGTATTTTAGACGTGGTATGTAAAACTGGAATGGACAAGCCAATGGCGAACGCACAGCATTCACACTGCAATTAGAAGGTGCGGCCGCCATCTCTCATGCTCTCAGGCAATCCAAGAAACACATAGCTTCCCGCATTATCACTTCACACTCTACGCGAATTTAAAGGTTTACCGTAGTATTGGATGTTTCATTTAACATTGGATTGAAAAAAGTGCATTACTTCGTTAGAAAAGAAACAGAGTTCAAATGAGATGATATACAGTAGATATCGTTGGGGCAGCAGAAGTATACTGCACAGGGTGGTCCATAAGTCTGTATAATCCTAACGTGAATATTGCAGTGATGGTATGGTGATTAATGTAGGTGCTTTATAAATTTGACAGGTTGACCCCCATGGGGTGCATCGGTGCGCCCCGTGTTTCACCTTTTCCAGGGGATGTAAACATTTTCTTGGGGTCAGGAAAGTCACCAGGCCAATATGGCCGTGGCGGTCGACGTGTTCAGGAATTCAATGCGAACCTGGTCATAGGGGGGGGGGGGGGGGGGGGTTCCCCCCCCCCCCCCCCCCGGATCTTGTGTTTGAACGTGAAAAGGCTCTGTGCTTGGTAAAAAAGCGTGATTTTCAACTTTTTTTAGCGGAAAGTTTTTTTCAAATCAATTTATCTCCCCTGGATCCGCCTCTTCCTCTTCTATTTTTAAGAGATTTTGAACCCAGTCTTATTTTTTGTTGCACCTTGCAACGTGAGACCAACCCTTGGGTGCAACTGTCGCTTCCCATACCACTACGTTCATGGTCTAAATGGGACGCAGGAAAATCCATTACACTTAGATGAGACCCCAATAAGCATCCAATTACTATCGAACCCGATTCATCGATGTGAAACATGATATCCAACTCCGTCATCGTTCTTTCAGAACAAGGGTCGCCAATCTTTGAAAGGAATAAATGAATGCAAAATGAAACAAAAATTTTTTTGGTGTGCTTGGTGGAACTTATGAAATCTCTTCACGGGTCGTTGGTTGCCTACCCCTGTTTCAGAGCATCCGAATTCTGAACACACATTGGGCATGATTACCTGTCGCCTCTGTGAGTATCATAACTCATCGTCTCGTTGACGGCAACAGTAATGACCGCCAGCGCCTCAAATTGGTGAGAGATCTTCGACTACCATGTCCAGTCAAGTAATATAATATACATTGACGACATTAACTGTCCTAATGTTTCACTTTTGACTTTGTGAAGCAGTAACTCTCCAAGTTGACATGGTATCTTAAGCTCAATACCCTTTTCAGGTAGCAATGTTTCTTATATTTTGTTAAACACAAGCTGTTTGATTGCTTCCCTTTATCGTGAGTAATAGAAGACTCATCTATTGTGAAAAATGCTGACCTTTTTTCCAGTTATGCCTTAAATAGTGTCTCGCTTTCTATAAGTGGATCAATTGATTCCAAGTTTGAATGCGTCTAATGGAAATCATGCATGTTGGTTCATTTTAATGGGACAGGTTGCTCACGTTTGCGATACGGACACGTTTGCGATATTGAGCTGCAATCCTATTCCGTATCGATCGCCACCGTGTGCGTCTCGCCGGGTCGTCGGTGAAGTCTATCTGCACCACTTTTCATGTAGGCCCATGAGGGAAATACACACTAGAGAAACACGATTGTTACTACGCAGCTGTCGCCGTCTTTCCGATCCGAGGGTACATACAGGTGGGATCCCGTCGTTTTCACCTTCGGGAATCACTCTCCTTGTGAGAGTGCCGATCAATAAGAGGACGGGGTTCCGATTGATAAAGGGGTCGGGGATATAGATATTCAATAGTATTTTCTTCTCTTTTCTCTCAATAGCTCGGACTCGTGCTGGCTGTAGGTCTAGCTTGATCGGCATGATTCTCTCACTAATACTATATACAGGGTGGGTCAAAAAAAACCGGTCCTCTACTTTGAAACCTTATATCTCGGTCCCAAATTGAGCTAGAAGAATTTAACAAAAATGAAATGAAAGTTCATTTAATTCGCTTTCCAATGATATCAGTTGCAATTGAGTTCCGCCGAAAAACATGGGAGATAAATTGATTTGAAAAAAACTTTCCGCTAAAAAAAGTTGAAAATCACGCTTTTTTACCAAGCACAGAGCCTTTTCACGTTCAAACACAAGAAATACAAAACCAACGCAAGTTTAGCACAAGCTCATCGTTTGACGTATGGCTCAATATGGCCACCTTTCTGCCGAATAACTGCCTTCAACCTCCCTTTCCACTTGAGGATGGCAGTGGCAATTGAGCCCTGTGAAAGTTCTTCCCATGCTACCAGGATTCGTTCCTTCAGTTCAGCGACACACCGGATTTTTTGCCCGCGATACACTTTCTCTTCCAACGCGAACCACACAAAATAATCGACTGGGTTTAAGTCAGGGCTATTGGGCGGCCAATTTTCAGGTTCGATGAAATCAGGACAGTTTTCACGAAGCCACTGAATTGTTGCCAGAGCGGTATGGGCAGGAGCACCGTCTTGCATGAAGGTGTAATCGTGCATCACATCTTCAATTTCGGGCAGCATTTCTGAAAGAAGTTCTTCACGGTAGTTCTGAGAGTTTATCTTCACACCTCGGGGAATGAAGAAAATCTTAGTTTTTCCACGCGAAGACACTGCCAAGGAAACCATCACTGATTCAGAGAAGTAGCTCCTCTCTCGCAGCAGTCTCTCAGGAACAATTTCAGACTTCTTTTTCACAG
>CAJPEV010001173.1:47438-74913 GCA_905338385.1 Darwinula stevensoni
TGCTGAATGCCGAGACAGAGAGCAACATCCTAGCCATTCAGGACCAGTGCATTAGAACTCGTAACTACGAGAAGCACATCCTGAAGCTGGATGTGGAAGACCGCTGCAGATGCTGTCATGGACCACCCGAAACGGTTCACCACCTCCTCAGTGCCTGCCCGAACTAGCCCCGAGGGAGTACTTGTACAGGCACGACCAAGTGTGCAAATATGTGCATTGGTGTGTCTCAAAGCAAGCCGGCCTAGAAGTCCCAGAGATGTGGTACGAACACCAGCCAGAGTCTGTTATGGAGAGCGCCTCCACCAAGATACTATGGGACATGCCGATAATTACAGATCGCAGCATAGGCTGCAATAGGCCGGACCTCACGATCTATAAGAAGGAGAAGAAGACCGCCCTCCTCTTAGATGTGAGCATCCCAGCCAATAACAACCTCCAAGAGAAGACCAGGGAGAAGCTGGAGAAATACTCCCAACTGAAAGTGGAAGTGGAACAGTTGTGCTGAATGAAGACTACCAAAGTTCCGATCATCATAGGCACAACTGGTGTCCTGAAAGACCTCAAAGGACATGTCAGGAAGCTGGAGTGTGAAATATCAGCATCCTAGCCGATAACAACCTCCAAGAGAAGACCAGGGAGAAGCTGGAAAAATACTCCGAACTGAAAGTGGAAGTGGAACAGTTGTGCGGAATGAAGACCACCATAGTTCCGATCATCATAGGCACTACTGGCGTCGTCCTGAAAGACTTCAAAGGACATGTCAAGAAGCTGGAGTGTGAAATCTCACTGGATATCCTCCAGCGTACAGCATTCTTGGGCAGGCCAGCATCCTTCGCCGTGTCCTTCAGAATTAAGACGAATATGAGGTCTGGGATGTGGTTCATCCCCCCTCATATCTCCAATACCGGCAGGGTGCCGTGGAAGGATTTATTTATTTTTTATATATATATATATATTTACAGTGACACAAACAAGTGGCGCAATGTTTAGAGCTTTGAGACGCTTTTGGCTTTAAGATCGGCTGGAAGCGAACAATCAGAACATTTCTTTCGTCATATGATAGCCGTGCTCTTATGCTATGCAGAGATGGTAGCATCGTGCCTCCAGCTCTTTCCACAGGAAAATATTAACTTTCAAGTTGTACAATGCATTGCGCCGGTTTTTGGCTCATGCACTCCCTAGCAAAAATGACAACTTTAGCCTCATCATCAGTCACTCACTCAATCACTCAGAGAGTCACTGGGAAAGGGCTCTCTCTCTTGAGGCAGACTTCCAACGCTTCCATGACTGATGCAGAGCTTAATACTATGTTCTTACCTCTAAACATTTTTTTAATTTCGTCACACCTTTGATGTAGAGGAGAGGAACAAGTATCGAGACGTGAGTGGTCTCTACGCCTGTTAATTGATTTATTCTTCAAATGTATTGATATAACGAGATAAGAGGTTCTTACATAGCCAAGAGGGTGAGGTGAGCTTCTGGCTTCAATTTGAATTTTTTGGGCTTCTGATTGATGATGTGTTCGTTCCACCAAGTCTCAAAATGTTCTTGGGACTGGCACTGTTCTTCATACAGAACCAAGGCATTTTGAGGTTGCTTTTCTTCCTTCCGAACCCTGGGAAATGCAATGATGGGAAAATGAAGGGAGAAGCACTCATTAACCTGTTTTCTTTTCTCCATGCCAGCCTCCATTATCAAGGCCTTCAGATGATCGAAGTCTCTCTTTGCAATGTCACATTTTTCTTGAATGAGTAGAAACCTCGGATCACCAGTTTGTTCTTGCTGCTTCTCATCAAGATAGTTGACCTTCAGGAAGAAGAAACCCCGGTGCCTATCTATAATAATTATGTCATGATCAAATTCCTGAATCTTTTCCAATCTCTCGTATAGTCCGCCATGAAAGCGACATTTCACCAACTGCTTCATGTTTCGACTATAGACAATGAACATGGACTCTCCATGTTTCTTCCCAAACTCAAGCAAGAAGGAGACAAGAGATGAATGAATGCCGTTTCCTAGTGGTGGGACGACTCGTGTAAATGTTTCCCAATCTGGAAAAGTTTTTGCAACGAACTCCTTTGCAGCCCTCAACCACTGTGAACCTAAAGTCTTTCCAAGCGACATTTCATTCATCTTGTAAACCAAAATGTCCACCAAATTTTGGATCCTTCTTATCTGGATGTCGATGTTATTTGACGACAACGATTCAATGATTCAAAGATTGTTTCAACAAAATCTTGAAGTTCTGTCTCATTAAATTGTGAACCTCCTCTTTTCAGGCAGTTTACATACCCAAATCACGTAAAATATTCGCTTGTCATTGTGGTCAAGATATCTTGAATATATCCAATGGAGAGCATATCCCATCTGCGTAATCGAAAAGAGACGTAAGTAAATGTATGAGTAAATATGATAAAGTTATTAATTACGATATACACATAAGTACAGTGAGTAAAGAAAACCATGTTATTTACCGTAACCAAATGGCCACACATTATTTAATGCGAAATAATCATTTCGCAAAAATTTTCAAAGAAAAATGAATCATCCATGAACTAACAACGTTGGTCTCTCGCGGGCTTGTCCTACGGCCCCGCGTTAGATCAACTTCAAATGCTTACGCCCGGCATGATATACAGGCGATTGAAAGAGGTTTTAAGTGAGATTCCATGTTTGTACTCAATTATTTAGCTCCCTTTCCGGGACCTAGCCACCGTCTCTCTCGGTATGGCAATAAGTACTCCTGGGAGTAACACTGACTTCGATTGTCAAATTTTGAGGACTTCACTTTCCAAACGGGATTTGGGCTTCATTGTTATCTCATTAATTACAAATGAGGGTATATTCCCGCTCTGGAACTGCTTGTCCAGTGAGAATCTTGGGTGATCATTCCCTTTATAACGACCGAATCCACTAACCCATGAAGGGGAGCCAGACGCAGCCTTTACAAGAAAATAAAAACCGATATCCTTCATCTGCACCCTATCAAAGGAAGCCCCAATTTCAATTATGCCTCCTCCACGATTAACAGGAGTCTCCTTTGAATACTTAACTCATGCCCGGTATGTTTCTTGCGGAAGATTTTCCACAAGCGCGCGAGGTCGTGAAAAAATTGACTGTTATTCCTTCTTATGGCATTTCTTTGACAATTTTTTCTTGCAAATAACAGGGGAAATTTTCACATAAATATTGGGAATATCGGTCAAAATGCAAACGAGATAGAAGCAGTTTTCACTGCGGAAGTTTGTAGAAAAAAAAACAGAGTAGTCGTCTTTTATAATTGATACGGCTATTTGGGGAAAGGGGAGGGTGTTTCGCACAGTAAAGCACAGTAAGATATCGCATCCCTTGAATATAAAATCGAAATTAATTATGCATAATCCGGTTGATATAAATAAATAGGAAATATTTCAAAATTTCCCGGAACACCATGAATGGATACCCCGAGCCTCCCACCGAAATATTGTGTTCGGGGCAATCTGCTTGATTAGTACCTCGTATTGCGAAAGGTGAATCTCAGGCTGAAGCCAGTCTCAAAAGACAATATTGGATTCCATTATTTCTATTAGCCATTCCTAAAATTACAATTCGGCATCTCTTCAGCCTTTTTACGTACAACTCCACACAAGAGATTTGGAGCAGGGCATCACTCCCATCAGGAGAAACAATCACGGATAGGCACTAAGCTCCAGATTCTGTCGCGGCAGCTCCCACAATTTTCTCCATGCTTCGCCATACTCGTATTTCCTTCATTTTATGAGACACTCAGTTCAAACTCCTCACTGTACTTTCTAGTCAACCCTCTACAAAATATGAAGCTATTCCGAAGCCCCTTGCAAGAGATATCCACTATTGTCAGATATTATCCTGGGATTTTACTGAAGCAAACCAGATGAGAGGTAACTTGTTCAAACATATTAACTGAGAAATTCGTGTGCCTTCCCTTTCGTTTGCTGTAGGAAAATATAAATTACTGCATGAAAAGAATCGGGGTCTTATAATTAGTGAGTCACTCCCGGATACCATCAGTGGTATCATGGAGTGAGTCGTTAATTAGTATAAATTATCATTATAATCAATTCTCGTTAATTATAATTAACATTTAAAAAGCAATGATTATTACAGAGACGCCATCTCCGATCGGTTGCGGGATGCTTTTTGTTCAAATAACGCAGATTGATGTCCAGACGTCATATCCAGAGATATGACACATTTTGAATGCCGCCCCAGCACCGATGTGGGGCCAACATGGGCCGCCCCCTACGATGTGGGCCCACACTTCCCCACTCGTTGCCACCATGGACTCGATGCTGTGCGATACCTGGGTGGCCTGGATGAAAACTGCATTGTCAGCGCCCTAAATAGCACCATATGCATTTGTCTACCTTGTCATGAGTTACATTGCG
This sequence comes from Darwinula stevensoni, assembly GCA_905338385.1. Taxonomy (NCBI): domain Eukaryota; kingdom Metazoa; phylum Arthropoda; class Ostracoda; order Podocopida; family Darwinulidae; genus Darwinula; species Darwinula stevensoni. The sequence goes on from CAJPEV010001173.1 coordinate 51,845, forward strand.
GCGCTCTCTTTCTTCCCGCTCTGATTCAGGCATTGCAAGAATGCATCAGCAAATCTACCGTTGGGTGCGCCTTTGCGTCGCTTCAATGAAGTTAGTTAGAGCTATCCTCATTTTAAAATTATGTTTCAATAATAGTGCTGATTTGAATATAATATAGTGAACTGAATGACCTTGGTAGCTTTTATTCCTTAATATCGAACTGTTAGCGTGTTAAAAGTAAATTATGCTGAAGCGGTATTTATTTACTCACCGTACATAATTATTTGTATCTCTAAACGACGTCTCACTTTTATCTGTCACGATTGTCCCACAAAACATTCCAGAAGACGTCCTGATTGATTGGTAAAGCAAAAAGGAAATCGCAGAGCTTGGAAACAGAAAGCACAAGGGAGTGAGTCGCACTGGATTTTATCGTTCACAGAACGTCAAATCTTTCGTCCCTTCGCCGTCTTATCTATGGTGATAAGGACTTCGAGTCTACAATGCTACCTGCATCCACTTTTCCTCTCCAATTCTATTCCTCTTGCAATTCGCTCTTGCTTTGCAATAAAATGAAAATGTTTTCGCTGAGACGATATCAAAACAAGGTGGAAGAAGTACATGTTGGAAAACTTCTATTACCAAAATGGCATTGCCTTTTTCCTTTTCCAGAACAGAAACTTCATGGAAGACAAGGACCCATTGATCAATAGAGATTCAATGAGTGGGATGGCCATGATGCAATCCCGTAAATCCTTCGATCGACTAGTACGTAATGTGGCGTTATAAACTACGCAGCCCGTCCAGGTTCGTTGAGTAATTAATTTGTCCGAAATCATTTGTCCTTGTTCTCTGTTGCGTTTCCCTGGTTAAGAGGATGCCATATTCAAAGAACATAATGTGTGACGCGGCCATGCAATGACGTCTGAACTTGTCTAGATAGAGATTAGAATGCTCCATTGAGCGTAAAATTCCCCTTAGATAGACTGTCTTTCGCTCCTGTCAGCTTGGATTATCATTTGAGAAATGCAATCAAGAGGTCGAGCTAGTTTTTTTTTTTTTAAGACAGGACATGCGCCGGACACAAATGACAAGGGACCAATTACGGAACACGGAGAGAGAGGGGGTGCAGGCTTGGCACAGAAGCCACAGTTGTATCATAGTCCTCTCAGGCAGGACACCCCTCAGCGGTCCTATAGGAAGCCAAAGGGGTAGCTCTCAGGTTGCCAAGGCCCTTGACTGGCATGATTGATTTGAAGTTAACTACACCCGTATCTCCTAGACGTGAATCACAGAGTGGCATGTGTGTTATCCCACGCTAAACATACACTCCCCAGGAAAGCAGGTGGGTCGCCTGTCGGCGGAGGAAGAGCCCACCGCCACACGGACTCGATCCCTCGCCTCCCTGGTTGCCACCCGGAAGCCAGAACCACTCCACCACCGAACCTCGGTTAGGTCTAGCTAATTTTTATTTTATCTCATGTTATCATTGAATTGGAGCGAGACTGCATAAAGGCGAATTCAAAATAGATTTCCATTCAGACGCGAATAATTATTGACGTGAAATAAGTCACCCTGTTTTGTCACAATTGTGCCGATGCTGGCCGACCCGATTGTCCAGGTCAATTAATTAAAATTAAGATGACCAATGATTTTTAAAAATCATATTCGATATGAAAAAAAAGATTGAAATGCAGACGCCGCATTCCATTGGGTAGAGTAATGTTAAAGTAATTACTCCACAGGTCCATTGACTCGTGGACACTCAGGGCTCGACATCCAACACTATTTGGCAGGAAAGCATAAAGCAAGAACCGTGGTTTCATTTCAAATCAGACAGGTTCGTCGCTTTTGTGCCAGGTCAATAGGCTTCGATATTTAAAATAAACATTAATGTGGTCCTCTAATCCAAGCGATTAAATATGATACCTTATTTACCTCTGTATTTGCAGCAGTTTCGGAGATAAAAAAAATCGTAAGTGGAGGGCGCTAAAAAGTGCGACTTGCCAAAATCGCTGTTTTCCTCGACATTCAATTTAGTAACAATCAAGTATCGATATGGCAAAAATAATGAAAGAACCAATTATGGGGTTTTCGATGAAACAATTTTTCTTTTCGACCCATTTTTGGGAAAATAACACAGTTTCTCAATTAATATATAATTAGGCATGAGCGATGTGAATGCCAAATGACACCAATAGATACATGCATGTATGTAGTTTGGGAATATATATCTTATTTAAGAAGGAATACATATTTAACGGAAGAAGAAATGTCAAGAAATGGACGAATTCAACAGTTTTGCTGACTTTGACAATTAAAAAGTACATATTTATGAAATAATAATCGACGTCATTTCCATATGCGTAAACTATACTTCTTTTCAAGTAAGCCATACATTATTTTCAGAAATATAGTATCGCTTAGGCGGAACCAATCTCTCGAAAATCTGGACCACAAACTAAGAACGATGCCATGAGAACTGCCAAAAATCCGAGCGGAGAAGTTCACACATAGTTTGATGGTGCGAGGTGCGAAAACAACTTATCCGCCCCTTCATGTGAAGTGGACCGTATCACTCCCTTACTAGAACGCCTTCGATGCATTCACTTTTTTTTCTCACTTTTCCCTTTGTGTTTCACTCTTATGGGCATTGACAGAACGAATGAAAGCAAATAAATTGAGTGATTTATTGAAGGGAATCTTGCTGAGCTGGCAGTTCCTAGCCCCACTTATCGTGTGGCCAAACGGCACCATGGTGACTGCGACCTGCTACAAGTGGGTCCTGCAAGAGAAAGAGTGCCCTGCCATACGCTCGAAGCGCCCAGAACTGCTGGGGGAGGGCGTGATCATCACAACTCCCTTGCAAATGCCAAGCGCACCGTAGATGCTTATTTTGTCGTCATTTGTGGAAGAACAAAATGTCAGTCTGGTTCATTTTTATGCATGTTGCACTCGGTCCAACACAGGAGCTCTAATCATTGCAGTCGCGCTGCAGTGACGACGGTAGCCGGGGACGGTAGACAAGGAAAATAATAATCTTGTCTTCGGGAACGGGCGAATGAGCTGCATGCCCAATTCTTCTCGGAAAAATCATATTTTGAAGAGTTTCTTTTCGTGCCCGTACAAAAATATCACCGGTGAATCACAGGTGAATCACCGGTGAGATGTGTTTCAACGTTGAATCTACTTTGATTCACCGGTGAATCAACATTGGGTGTTGAAAAAAACTGTCCTGTGACAGCTTGGGAGAGGGGAGAAAAGGGGAAAATAGGGGTTTCCCCGATATTTATCTAATGCTTAGGGGGAACTTCCCCTTGCACCTTCGCGCTTGTCTTTGTTATCCTTGTCAGACGCGGTTGAACTATGCTATTCCCCACAACTCTCGGTAGCCGTCAGGACTGTAAGTCAGTCTCTCCCAGTGTCAGCAGTTCGGCTTAAAGATGTTATGCAGTGATGTGAATTGGTTCCTTTGACGTTAGGTTAGCTTATCTCAGGATCTGTGAACTTTCAACTATTCAGCCCGGAAAATGCTAATGCAAAAATGCATTCAGAATTCTAAGACTAATAATCAGACCGACAAGTCGTGAGCTTTTATTTCTTAGATATACATTTGTACCGGCTATTTCACAATGTGATTCTATTGTGAAAGTCATGTTTTATACTTGGATCGCAAACATACCTGTGTTGTGATTAACATATCTCAAACATAGCCTCAATGTTAACCCATCAAGCCAGTCATTAAACAACGCGGAACATTCTCTGCGGCGGTTCGAAAAATTAAATGCAGGATCTTATACTCTTTATATCTTCTCGAATGTGCCACCCAAAATGCATTAGAATTAATTAAGATTTCCAGGATCTTCTTGGAGAGAATGGGACTGGGAACGCGAAACTCTTCCACGTTGGGGCCCTCTGAATCGTGCCCGAGAGGATTTCTTCCCTGGAATAGCAATAATTGACGCTATTGTCTTCAATAGCGTCGACTGTGCCGGGAAATTGCATATCGTAGTCTCTCTTTCGCTTGAGGTTAGTTGTCCAGGAGTGGAAAACGGATCCGGGGTTCCTTAACACCTTGAATAAGGAATGAACACCTTCCAACTCCTCTTTCAACGAATCCGACATCTTACTCACTGTCGTGGAAAGGGGGTCGTAGGTCCGCCAGAAGCATCCTTGTTTTTGGAGGGAATGGAGCGAGCTCAACCAGTGGTCTTGGAATGAAAGACACAAGTCTTCGGCTTCGTCCACGAAGATGTGGTGGAAAGGGGGCCCCCCGAGTCCGAAGGTCCGACGGTTCACTGAGGATGGATTTTGATAAAAAAAATTAAAAAATGGCATTTTTCGGTTAAAATAGCTCAGGGCACCTATTTTGCAAAAGGAGTATTTTTCCGAATTTTCTGATCCAGCAAAACGGAGGGCGCTAGAAAGTTTAAACTTGGTAAAGATGTACCAGATATATAGCTAAGTACATAAAAAATTCTACTTTTATTATATACTGTATATATAAGATCGTGAGTAGCTGACTGACATAAGTGGCTATTCGCGTGCTGAGTTCAGAAAAAATTCTACTTCGGTGAATACATGCCATAGGGAACTTATCTTCAGGGAACATATTTTCAAATAGTTCTCTTTGCTTCAAACGGAGACACATGGAAAGCTGAAACTTGGCAAGAACGTGACCGCTGACGCTCAGAGCTCAAATGTCTAACGTCAAATTTCCAAAAAATTGAGGTTCATATTTCTTTTGGGGACGTAACGTTTTCAAATAATTTTTCATATTCTATCATTCTCATCGATTCCACTCCACGTTGTGAGACTATAAATGCCGCAGCGTATCAGTCGACGTTGACACGACTGAAACAAGAGGTTCGACAGAAGCGGCTGTCACAGGGCGTGCTTCAATTGCACGATAACGCCCGCCCTCACACTGCTTGCTCCACGATGGACCTTCTCAGCACCTGGCAATGGCGCCATCCATCGGATGACGCCGTCAAAGAGGAAGTCACAAAGTGGCTTCAGGAGCAGGACGCGTCCTTCTATCGGCAGGGCTTCGATAAGCTGATCGACCATTACGACAAATGCCTCAACAAATATGGTGACTACGTGGAAAAATAATAAACGTATGTGGCGACATTTCCTGTATATTGTCTTTGGCGTTATTACCTGCCCTCCAAAGAAATATAAATAGGGAACCTTACTATCTGACTTACCCTCATAGATCAGTAATGGTTTGTGGATATTAATTTGGGTTTGAAGTCGTACATTTATTCTAAAAGTAAAACAATATACGCAAATTCCGGTTTCTTTGATGGCATGCATCGAAGTTACATCAGGCTGAATGAGTGTTTCGGGTCATATGAAGATTTCCACATGTGATTTAAACGTTATTAGCCGTCGAAACCAGCCGCTCATTAGCATCCTTGTATCAAGGTGTTGGTGACCAGAGAATAATGACAAAGGAGTCTTATACACTCATAAGCCAATGAGTTCCTAGTGAATGTGATCACTTGGCGAATGTTACCACCCAGTATAACAACTTTCCCATCGAATCGGTCATCGTCCATCGAGTCTCGCCAAGGCCGTTCTAGCATTGCCAGCGCTTCAGTGGGCGCCATCGTCGCCTCATCTCAGACGATGAATCGAGCTACCGACGTCATCCTTTGATTTTACCAAGATGAACAACATGTTACATGCATGAGCAGATCCATTGGCAAGTCGAAGGCTGTGTGACGCGTCATCCCACCACGCAGCAAAACTGCAGAAATATCAGTCAGCATGCAACGCTTAAAACATTGTCCACTTCCATGTAGCATGTGGATTCGTGTAGTTAAAAGGAATTGTTTCCCAGTGCCACCTGTTCTATCGATAATGAACAATGACGCACTTCTCGTTCCGAATTATCATGTGTCGCTGCATTCGAACCACTTCATCCATATCGTAAAAAGAGTTGAGCATACGCTAGTTGCTAATTGATTTAGCCGAGGAACAACACTGCCAAATGGATGTAGACAGGTCATAGTTAAATGATAGATCTCGCTGGATGTTTTGAAGCAGAAAAAATCATTATCGGTAAAGTACCGAAAGGACGCGTTTGAAACGCATTTGCGCTGTTATACTGTCTTCTAAACTCCCGAATATTGCTAGCATTTTCACCTTCCCCATCAGCAGAGTTTTCAACTCTGGCAGAAACTCCAATGGGTTCGAATGGAACAGTGTAACGAAATCATAACAACCTTGCAAGGTTTCCCCGCATCCAAATGAAGAGCCAGGCAATGCTTAGCAGAGGTTTCTACGTTCATCAGAGTCGCGATCATGCGAAACGGCTGGAATGACGTTGGACGTCCTAGCGAATGCAACTCTAGTATTGTTAAAAGGTTCAACCCGTACACGCATGCTGTTCCCCATGCAGCGTTAACAGCCTCATGTTGGCATACAATTAATGCAGCTCTTCTCTCAACTTTGACATATTCATGTTGCTCATTGGTCAGTCCAAACCTACAAAGCCTCGTCGCATCTATTATGCGCATCGCATCATATACAGGGTGTTCGACTTGTCAGGAATCATAGGTTTTTGTGTTCTAGCCTATACCCAGGAAGGCATAGCCTTGCAAGCCCAGCACGTTTGTAATTCGCGCCAAGCCAACAGGCTATGGCTTTCTAGACCATCGGTCAAGAATAAAAATAATTCATGATATGTCGGACACCCTGTATTGTGAAACTGTTTAACCCGGCCTAGGTCCTGCGATAGCAAAGGCTTGTAGGCCTATCAACTACATAGACGAATCACGAAACGCTTCTCGCCTATGATCATGGTAGCAAAAAGATTTGAAGGCCTACTGGCAATCGAGCCTTTTACATTGAAAAGCAAAGGCTGACAGGCCTACAGGCTACCGAGCCTATGTCTTGTAGGTGAAAAGCTTTATAGGCCAGAGGCTACATCTACGACGAATCTCATTAGCGTATTCTAATATACTGTAGTATGGATGCATGGATACTTTTGTTATTATCGATCTCTCCAAGGATTAGCCTTCCCAGAACGTACTCAATCCCTGTTTCTTCATCCCACCAACCCATTTATGTAAAGTTTTGCTCTTCCAGGGATCAGTGCTCTAATGGCTGTCAAGGCAGAGCACATACAATCGCCATCAACTTCTGTTGCCCTCTCTACATCCCAATCATTTGAGACGAAGCAAGGATTTCCTGGGATTGTTGGGATTATTGATGGCTGTCATGTCTCACTGTTGGAAGCACCACATGAAAGTCAGAATAGTCATTTCTGCAGAAAGGGCTTTCATAGTCTAGTTTTTCAGGCAGTTTGTAATGAAAAACTCATTGATGTCTGTGCTGCTTGGCCTGGCTCTGTGTATGATGCACAGGTGTTCCGCACAAGTGCTTTGGGGCAGGCAGTGCAAAGTATGACAGTTCCACTTCCATCTTCAGACCACCACATTATAGGTGGCCTTGCATACTCACTGTCACTCCAGCTGATTGTCAATTACGGAGATAATGAACATCTGTCCCAATGTGAAAAATTGCTCAATACCAAACTTTCAAATGAAGATCTACTATTAAGAGCACATTTTATAGATTGAAAAATAAGTTTCGGAGACTTCAAGATCTCATGATTAATATGGTCCTGGCAACACATGTCATTATTGTTGTGTGTTGCACTACATCATCTTAGAGGAGGAAGATGAGGATGACTGATAAGCAACATGATACCCACTGAAACAGTAATCCAGGTGATGCCAGTGACAAAGTGGCAGTAACTCGCCTACTTTATGCTCAAGGGAAGCAAAAAAGGCAAAATAATGCAAAAGCTACAGAAGTAAGCTATGTAATTGGAGCTTGATGTTGCAGCAGAATCTGTTTAACACTAGAAGAACCAGAGTGGTCATTTTGACTGGTGCATAAAAAATAGAATAAAACTAGTGTTCTGTAACATTTTATTTGCTTTTTACAGATGTTATTTGGCATGTTCAAAGTGGCGAAATAGCATGAGTAAAGTAAAAACTGCAGAGGTCCTTAGTTCCTAAATGAGCAGAGTGAAGTGCATTAAAAATTGTCAAGCAGTCAACATGGTTTCCTTGGTACTTTGTGTTTATGATGTTAGGCCAGAATGATGTATCTCTCAGAAAGCAATTAACCAGAATTATCTGGTTCATATTTCTCAATTTTTTATTCCAGTATTTGAGGTTCCAAGGTTTGAGCACAGAAAACAAAAGCAACGAACTTCAATGCCACTAAATTAAATTTTTACTTGTATTTCAGAATAAATGTTCTTGGCACTTGTGAGAACACTGTCTTGAATCATTTATTTCTAATTATTTTTCCAATAATTGCTTTCAGTTGTCGCAGGATTTTATTCCTCTCCCTAATAGCTTCTGCAATGAGATCAACTCTCTTATCAAGTCCTCGGGCAATATCTTTCAAAAACTGATTCCTCTCCTTAATGAGATCGTTCACCCACTCAGGAGGTGCACTCTTGCATTTCTTTTTCCCATGGGAAGAGATTTTGGGAGATGCTTTTGAGGATGACTTGCTTCCAGATGAGGATGGGGTTTCTGGTTCCTCAGAATTTTGCTAAATGAATGACTCAATCTAGAGTGGTGTTTCGGGTGAAATGTTTTCAGAGCTGGAATTGCTTAAACCCACATTCACAACGCAGGCAAGATCAACAGATTGTTCCTTTTGGAAGATGTCCTGAAAATCTTGGAAGAAAATCCATTTTCGGCAATCATACCCACTGATCCCATTGTGAACTTTAGTGCGCATGAATGTCACTTTCACATTCCTGAACTTCTTACCACATGCTATCCCAGTGAGGCTGGGATATCCATGTTGTTGCCTCAGCAATTTCATCCCAAAATTTCACCTTTCCGATTCTTCCATCCTGGAATTGATCTTTCCTCTCCTTGTAGAGATTCAGTATCAGTTTGATACTATCATAGTTCCAGGGAAATCCTGAAAAAATGAACGAGATCCTGCTATGGGTTACCATTCTCTGAACAGTCTCATAGTGATAAACCTCAAAAGGGCTGTGTGAACCCACCAAATGATGAAGAGGGTGTTGCTGCACTCCTTGCCCTATTCACTGGGGCTGGACAATCGCCAATGTTGTTCCCTGGGACAAGATATTCACCAATATTGCTCATTGAGACCAGATGATCACCAATGTGGGACTAGACGACAAAAACATATCAACCTTTATCAACCATGATATTTCAGAACAGCTACATAGGCTACAAAGAAATCATTACCAAGTAATGGCAAACTGAGATCATATTACAAAGAGGGAGAAGTTTTGCTTAATCTTGAGGAAATGGCCTTTTAAGCTTCTTGTCTACCTAGTGAACTGGTGTTTTTCATGGAATTGTCATTAGCATTTCTATACTTTATTCATTGTAATTTGAATATTGCTTTGCATAGGAAGATTTAAAAATCCTGGAAAAAAATGTATTCATGTTTTATTCTCCTGTCATGAATTTAAAGAGGGTTGACTAAAGTAATTATAGTCAGATGCTCCATAATATGAACTTTGCATAATTTTTCCTGAACTCAGCACGCGAATAGCGACTTAGGTCAGTCAGCTACTCACGATCCTCTACATATAATAATAGTAGAATTTTTTCTTTACTCAGCTATCCATCAAGTTCTTCTTGGCAAGCTTAAACTTTCTAGCGGCCTCTGTTTTTGCAGGATCGAGAGAATACGCCTTTTGCAATACATGTGCCCTCAGGCGTTTTTACTGAAAAGTACATTTCTTTAAAACCGAAATCAATCCCCAGAGAACTACATGCCCACAAAGTTTCAACCTTTTACGTTAGCCATTTTTGCTAATGAAAATGCAAATGAAAATGGAAAAGCCGACGCACCCAAAAGCTATGCCAGGAGGGGATGCACCATGATAGCTGAATACTCTCTCAACTCAATAATAATAAGAGCATGTCACTTATACATGTGCCAAGTTTCACCTTTCCATTTCTGTTCAATTCGCCCCGAAAATTTTTTTTTAAACATCGCCCCTCGAAAAAAATTCCCCCTGTGGATGTATCAAGACTTAACATTTTTCTTTAACTCCACGTCTTAGTAGTCACATTCATGCAAAGCTTCAGCTTTCCATGTTGATTAGTTTAACTGATGCAAAAAATTATTTGAAAACATCTCCCTTTGAAAGTTGAGCCCCCGGGGCATTTACTTCCAAAGTTTAAAATTTTCTGCACGCAGCATCCCAATATGTAGTTATGTACCAAGTTTCGTCTTTCCACACAAGCTCAATACGCCAGGGAAAAAAAATTACGTGAAAACGTCGGCCCCTAAAAATATGTCCCACAGGACATGGATCTTAAATTTTACATTTTTCTTGAACTCATCGTCTCAGTAGGCACGTCCATGGCAATTTTCGGCTTTCCATGTCTCTCTGTTTTAATGAAGCGAAAACATTGTTACGAAGGGGGAATGAGTAGCGCGACTAGCAAGGAAAATAAGGCCGGATGAAAGCCAAACAGACGGACGGCATTTGAACCAGAAGCCACCTGATTGCCAGTCTGGTGTGGTACAACTACACCACCGAACCCGAGACACCTAGTCACGCCTCTCGATGCCATCCTAATCCGTCACAATATATATATTTATTAACTTCTCCCCCCAAAATGTGCACCCCCAGGGTATGTACCTCCAGAGTCGGATTTTTTCTGAACTCTGCATCCCAGTAGTTACATGTGTACCAAGTTTCAGATTTCTAACTTCTCTAGAACATGGTTAGAATTAGCGTCAGTCAGTCACGGTCGTCTATATATATTAGATGGCCGGAGAGCTTGCAGGAAAAAAGAGAATTTGGAATAGCGTATGTGCTGTTTGCCTCATGTTCCCTGTCTTCCTCCATTCGCCTGACCTGATGTATGATGCTTGCTTTTGATGTTTCTCAGAATGGAACTTGACTCGTCCGTCGAAAAGTTCGGCCAGAGTTTGCTACTTGTCGAGATCCGTGAAAACGGTGCGTTGGACTCCATCCATTCCGATCCGATCGTTATCGTATTTTCAACTGACTCTGAGAAAAGTATAAACTTACCATTATCCGTATGCGGCTAGAACGACCGTGGCGTTCTCTCCGATGGAGATGGTGTCTCCACTGTGAAATTCGCTGTCATCTCGCCATCTACGTATGGGCAAGGAGACGAGAGTTGCCGTGGTACTCGAAAAGAGGTGCTGGCATCACTGACTACAGTACCTCTCGCCTGCTGCCGTGATTCCAAGGATTTCAAGTGATTCTTCAGTTCGTCGGCCTTTGCGTTCACACGAGCATTGGCCTATCGATTAGGTACGATATGGAGGTGTCTCATTCCGACATCCCTAAATAAACAGAATGGCGCATACGTTGTATTCCGTGGTTCCTAGAGGCATTTTTTGTCTCAGAACTCGTCGAGACGGCTCGAGCAACTCTTGATTGGCCTAACGTTCCTCATCCGCACTGAAATGGTTCACGAAACTTGAAACATACCTCTAATCGGTCAAACGTTACACGTACACTGCAATAATTATGAAAACTTACAGGCTTTCGAATAATTTGTTGTGCGAAAGTGTTAAATATATTTAGATATACTGGAATGCAGCAATGCGAATACCAATTTTCAAAGTATTTCATTTTCTTCAACACCCCTCTTCTCGATGGAACTCTCTAACTTTAAGCCTAGGCCTACCTTTTTCCGCTTAAAAGAAACTCTGGGATTTGGATGTATTTTGAAGCACTTCACATGTTTAGATGCTTCCCGTCATTTTGGAATGGACACCGATGTTCCTCTCCTGCAGATGGATGTACATGTAACTATTGATAGAACTTGGTCACATGCAATCCAACGTTTTCTAGCGTTCTAGCACTCATGAAGACGTTTCGCTTCGTGTCCACTTCCATCAGATCAGCCATTTTGGAGGCTGGTCATCTATTTCTTTGAGGATAGCGTTTTTCACATGTAAACTTACTCTGGGACTTGGTCACAGACTGGTCAAAAAAGAGATCACACGGAAGTCGTCATTCCCATGCCGAGGTTTGAAGAGGGAAGTAGTCTACTCCGTCTGACTTCGTATTGCCTACTCTTCTTCCCCCGTCTGGATGTGAATTCCTTGAGGGGGAATGCTCTGCTCATCACATTCATAGAGGAGGTTCTCCTTTCCAAAAACATGGGATCAGAGTCGAGTTGGTTTGGTATAACGGAGATGCTTATCCATTTATTGTCAAAACAAATAGAATGGTAGGGCGGTACCATCAGATATAAAATCTTCCACTCGCCAGGCCGAGTTGCATTGATAAATTCAGTATATACATTTTTTCGTGAGAAATACAGATTCCATGCTTGCGCTTTGTTGGAAACATATATTGATTGCAATTTGCCGATATCAATTGAGTGATGTGTTGGTTTTTCACATGTGCATAGCATTTATTGCCAAATATCTACTGCATCGTCCATTGAAAAAATATAGACACATGCAACCGAAAGGAAAATGAGGACTCTCAGTAATGCAACCCTTCGCTTCCCTTTTCAACTCCTTCATGTCGAATCTGAGCTATGAGAAATTCGGCATCGTCTTTGCAGAGAGAAACATGCGACCTTTCCATGTGAAGAAACGGTGCAAGGAAACTTCCAGGGCAAAGGGCGTGGATGGAATTTAAAATGTATGCAATGCATCTTTGAAGAGTGTACTGCGTTCAGACGTGCAGCAAACAAGGAAAATAGGGTGCGAACTTCAAGTCAAGAATTTCTCAATTTTTGCAACCGATACTAAAGTCATATTTTGCATGAAAATGAGAGACAATAAATCATGAGAGAAAGGATGATATCAGAAACATGAACAATGATGTTTTGCGGAAACGCATTTATTGGCCAGATCTGTTTTAACGGGCGCTGTAATTTCCTGTAAATCCTTAGTTATTTTTTTTCCAAGAGCGATGGAGCTTCACATTTCCTGAAATGGTTCTCTGTTAAGGGGGTGAGATACATAACGTAATGCGTAACGGGGAATGCGTGATGATTTATGGGAACGGGGAAAGGAAGGGAAAAGGAACAGCCTTTTTGATGACATGGAAGCATTCCGTCGAGAAAATGAACACGATTTCATGTATTTTTGTTGGGAGACGAGATTCACGAAGAGGGGAAAACGGGGCTCACTTGAAACGGGATTTCTCAACGTGGCAAAGAAATTGCTCCAGATTCTCTCAGATCCTCCCCAGCTCGATTCCGCCTGGCCTACTAAGACAAGGCGGAATGTAGTTGGCCTCGAGGACATCTTTTCCTAACACTTTCATTCCCCATCCTTACAAATGCTATGAGGTGAAATACATGTGGCGCCATACTGCTTTTACGATATCCTTGTCTTCCTCAAGAGCACCAGCTATCGCAAATTTAAGGTATTTCTCGAGGTCTTCCCGCTGAGCAGCCTCGTCCTCTTCCTGACTGGCCTCCATGTCGAGTTGAATGAGATGAGAAGTACTTCGGGACATTCCCATGTAAAAATAATGTTTCTTCTTTGATGTTTCATTGGTGATCAAGAACACGATGGGGGCTTCCATTCCCTTGAAAGAATAAGCAAACTCAACAACGACGCGGGGAGTGTTGGAAGAAGCATGGAGCTGATCTTCCAATTCCTTCCTCAGCAGTTCTCCGTGAGTATCGAAATCCCCATTCTCGGCGAAAAGCACGGCGATGTCCCCGGGGTGTGTCCCACGGCCAAACTTCTCTCTTAAAATTGCGAGGATCATTCCCGCCAAATCGGAACTGGTGATGCGAAAATATTCCACTTTCGGGCCATGTAAATCGTGTCCCGATCGAATATCTTCCCTTTTATACACAGAGTTAAGGGTGCCGGGGAAGGAGAAATCGATATCTTCCTCGGGCGAGAGATTGGTAGTCCAAGCGTGTAACACGGATCGCGGGTTCCTTAGGACCGTGAGCAAGGAATGAGCACCTTCCAACTCCTTTTTTTAGCGAATCTGGCATATCAGTTTTCGAGAAGGAAAGGGGGTCATATGTTCTCCAGAAGTATCCTCCTCCTTTGTGGAGGGAACGGAGTGAGGTGAACCAGTGGCCATCGAAATCATGACACAAGTCTTCGGCTTCGTCGACGAAGACGTGGTCGAAAGCAGGCTCCCGGGCTTTGAGGATGCTCTCCATGTCCACAAGCACGACACGTTGAATCGTTTCAGGCAGTTTCGTCACCATGTCACAGCATTCACATAATCGAAGACCCAATCCGAGCATCGATCGACCCACAGAGTCCTGGAGAAGCTCTTGTGATGCGTTTTCCATTCCTATGACTGCTATGCCACCAATCCTACTGCACAACAAATTCAAGGAGTTCGTTTCGGGAGTGAAGGAACGAAAAAGCCGCTGAATTTTCGCAGTTTTGAGTGACCAAATCGCCTTCTTTTCGAGTGAGAGTGAGGCGACGGAGCTCTCGAGGAATCGAAAGGAAAGGATTATTTCCCAGGTGGCATGGCAGATCCTCGAGGTGAGATTCGCAAAATGGAATTCCTCATTCTCTTTTGCCTCGTACTCGAGGGACTTAGGTGCTTCGACTTTTCCTTTATTCTCCCAACACTCACAAACCGATGAATCTAACTTAACAGGTTTTAAGCCACAGATGATGAGATTATTTCGTATGATCTGCCTCACCTTCCGATTTTCCTCCACTTCCCGTGTTTTATCGATCCATCTTCTGAGCATGGCCATGGCGGAAGTGAGAAGGAGATCTGGGAGAATCTCACAAAAATGATCGTAAAGAAGTTTCTGACGACAGACGAGAAGGATCTTTTCGTCCTTTTCCTGAATTTGTCCATCTTGGAACCAGGACATGACGATGTTCCTAATCTTTTCTTGTAGGAGCCAGGTCTTTCCCGTCCCAGCCGCCCCTTTCACGGCGAAGTCCTTTGGTCCATGGACCAATATGTCCAGCTTGTCTGCGGTCAGGAAATTGAGCTTCTGCGTCGTCATTCGGGCCGTGTAGGCCGGGGTCGCGTACACCGGCGCGATATATCTAAGGAAAATAACAATGAAATGTATTCCTCGTTTCACGAATAATTCTATTGTCGGAAACGTGGGAATATTTATTGTGGATTATTTAAAGGAAGGTTTGCGACATAAATCAAGAGGCTTCAATTGTAAGAAGCAACCAGTTTGAAGAAAACGTTGCCGCAGATGTACAGAGTGACCCAAAATAAATGCAACATATTTAAAAAGCAAATAACTTGTTCGCTTTTTTTAAGGAACCGCGTTTGATTGTTTCATTCTTTACGTGATTTATTCGTCCATTTAAGCCTGATACTGTATTTTTTTAATTACTTTACTTTTCATTGCAACCTAAGCATGAAACGAGTTTGAGGCTTCATCTGTCAGAAATGCAATGCACGGAAATCGCAAAACGCCTAAAAAAAACATGGGGTCGCTCAAGAGATTCCTACAGGCTACATGGCCAGATATAGACCACAACATGCTCCGAAACATTGTGGATAATATTTCGAAGAGCTTGAAATATTGAGTCAAAGCAAGAAGAGAATACATATACATACTTATTTCTATATTTTATGAAGTGCGTCTTTTAGTAAATGCGTGTGCAAAGTTTTGTTTCAATCGGATAAGTATAATAGAAAATATCCTAGTTTATATTTGTTGCATTTCTTTTGGGTCACCTTGTATATAGGCTGAACCAAAAGGAACAGAACTTTGGCTGCAATTCAAATAATGATCGTCAAAACCGTTGGCCACTCTACAGCCCTCGACTATGTTCTCTTTGTGTTACATGGTAAACATTTCAGTTATCAGTTATTTAAGGAATTATGCTGGTGATACATTTCAATTCTTGATGCGTTTGCAGGCCAAATGTCAGGCGAATGGCGGATACTAGAACTCTATTAATATGTTCTTGGATCCGCGGATTAATAACTTTCAATCCAATGTATTGCATTTATTTGCGTTGTCTTTAGCGTTTTCTGGGACCCCGAAGCAAAAGGTTTTGCTACATCCAGGACTTTAATACTCCTTGCGGAATCGTGTCATCATAGTTTTTGCGAACCTGACTATATTCTTTTGATCAAGTCGAGAGCCTTTAAGGGAAAGGAAATAAAACTATCTAGAATGGTTCTTACAAGGTGAACTAATTTTAAAGACAAATAAATAAAAGCCCAGATCATGTCGCGCCCCTACTGGAGAATTACTGCGCTAACCCTTGTAGGGATTCCCGGAAGGGGAGGTTGCCTTCGCCCATTAGTCGCATACATCGTCCTGTTGCACTCTACACCAATGCACATTCACCCACCATTCACTCCATATTTCCTTTGTCACAGACCAAAATCACAATGCTGGGCCGAAAAAAGTTCATTCGACTTCATCAGTCAAAATAACTAGATTCAACTATAGTTGACGATCGATATATAGCGAACCTCTAAGCGACGAATTTTCTACCCTGTGGATTTTTTGGAAGTTCCGCCCATTCACATGCATTTTAAGAAAATCTTCATCACAAAGTTCTATATAGCGAATAGTTCGGTTCCACCAATTTCTTTTTCGCCCGAAGAAACAAAACATTTTATATGAAGAAGTTTGCTGCACATGTCAGAGTTGCTTTCCGTCACGAATTACTAGAACCGAGTAACACTGAAGAACACATCAGTAGAGTCCGTCATTGGTACCGTAGCTAACGGGATTCCCCAGCATTTGTATTCAATGAAATTCCTGGCAGGCTTCGGAAATTAATAGAGTTTCGAAGCTGCTGTTCACTTTACGACGTAGTACAACTTCACGGAGTACGGGGATATTTGTCTGGTGAGCTGCACAAAGCCGCAATCCATTTGCTGTGATTAATTCAGCGTTATTCCAAAAGCACCTTTAAAAACTGCCAACTTTAAGACTTAAAAAGTCCAGTCTTTGAAACCCGTTGCTGAAGTAATGGCAAGGCAAGTTAGATCCTCCGATGCACTCCGTACCTTTCAATTCGGTTGAATAGGCTCGCGACGGACTAGCTCATCGTTTTGCAAGGAGAACTTACGAGTCCCGAGTAGTTCACACTTGCATGATAGATGCCCATGAATGCCCAACCCGACCCAACCCGATTCCGACCGAAGTTAAGAAAAAATTTTGTTTAGCGGGATATCGCTGAACTTCCCAGAAAACAGGTCCAGATAAATCAATTGGTGGGTCACATGCTTGAATCTATTTCGTGAACTTGGCTGAGGGAGCAGAGGGATAATATATGTTGCATTTCCAAGTATTGTATACAGGTGGATATAACAAATATTCTCAAGTTCCACCGAATTATGCGCGAATACGCTTATTCCACAAATTCCCTTCGTGATTGTGTATCTTCGAAGCAACTTACATTGCCAGAAGTTTCAGATAGGTCCTGGAATCTATGAAGTTTCTAATGTTGGGAATGACGTGTTTATCCCACCATTTTTCAATGGACTCCGTCGACTTGATATCATCCTCGCAAAGAAAGGTAGTGAGTGACGACGAGTGACTAAGTGGGATTCCTTCGACTTCATTTATCCTTACATTCGCAAGTGCTATCACGCAGAGAGATACGTTTATGCCATCAACTTCACTTTCTTGAATGGCAGTGTTCATGCTGCTCACATCTTTCTTGAGCTGTTCCTCAGCTGCCTTTATGTTCCTCTTTAAGGCTTTCTTGCGATTCTTCTCTGAAACTATGGGACCCGAATTCTCTTCTGCATTTCTACATTTCTCCTCGCTTGGCTTGATGTCTAGATTCTTCACTTGCATGAAGACTGCACCAAACTCTCGATGTATCAAGACGATATCATGTTCTCCCGTCTGGATGCCCTCCGAGCCACCGCCAACATCCTTCCTTTTGATGAGGTGGGCAAAATTACGGTTATAGGTAATGAACATTGGTAACTGTTTCCTTTTTCCGAGTTCATACAGCCTCAGGATCAGAGATCTCTCTGCTTTTTTCCCTGAATCATGCTCAACTTTCTTAATCCATTCTTCATTGTCGTCGACATATGGGACCAAGCGAGTTATTTCTTCAGTTTCCCAATCATGATACGTTTCCTTGATAAATTGTTCGGCTTGATAGAGCCAGGTGGTTTCCTTTGTCGATCTTGGTCACAACTAAAATATAAAAACAGACCAAATTTAGCTCAGCATCGGGTATTTACGCACCGTTTAACTGGAAGAGAAAGCGTTATTCTGAGTATGCATTCCAACACGATACTATTAATATTGGAGGAGCGGTGAAATTATAAAATAATTGAAGTTAAATTAACATATTCGGCAACCGTTGAATCGTCACCTGAATCCACATACCCTAGCAGCATATAAAATTGAATAAACACTGATTCAACGTTGTTTCAATGTTGCATGCTACTAGGGTAATAGCGGCTTTAATTTATGAGTCTGGGTCTTGAAGTTCTGAGGCTTTTAATAATGCATAAACTAAAGAAGAATGCGGAAGTTACTGTAAGCAGTAATGACGATATACTGTATATTATTGGTACTAATCTCTAGTAATAATGAATACATTGAATTTAACACACTTCATGAAATCGTTCCATCTAAGATTAGAATTATTTGCAGAAACATTTTTCCGGATAGTGTAGCCCTCTTCAATGGTTTAAAAACATGTATAACTTAGGATTTAAAATATATCGGCGTAATGATTTCATTTAAAATCTCAATGGAGTAGAGACCTAAAACCCATAAAGAAATACCTCTCGAAAACAACTAATTACAATAATAAACTCCATCATCAGTTTGTCAATGACGTCACATAATAGATCGGAACTTGAGAGAGCAATAAATATTCCTATGGCCCCAAGAGTTTTACCAAATAGGTAAAAACCGATGTATTAAATTAGTTAATCTCATACTAAAAATAAATATATAAATAACAAACAAATAACAAAGGCACGACCATAGCGAATTGGTTTGCCCAAAGGCAATTAAACTCGCTAATACTCTGAAATTAGTGCTGTCCATATTACATGGAGGACATCTCGCTATCAATAACTTTATTGAAAACAGTTCGTTTTCACCCTCAAATAATTCTTTGCATGGGGTAATTTGCACTACATATTTGTGCTGCTACTATGTGAAGATGGCTAATGTTCTTGCATAGAGAATGCAGCTCCCTCTCACTTTACCTGCGTCGTAGATCAAATTATAGCCTTTTCCCCTGATTCCACTAATAACTCCAGAGCCTATGCATCATGACCACAAAATCCATGTTAAAGAAATACGTATTGATGTGAATTTCCGTCGTTTGATGCTACATGGAAGACACTCTTCGTGATTCCGGAACGAGCTATCAAATGTAATTACTGAAAATGGAACTGAAAAAAAAAGTTTCAGTCTAAAATTTATGGGCAAAGGTAGAATTACTCTTGGTTTTGAACGCATGATAATGGAAGCGCTTAAGAATTCTAACCTTTATATCCATACGAGCAGTTGAGTTCTGCTTTCCTGGGAGCTCCTCTTGAGCGCTAAAGAGCCAAAAGTACCCTTCGGCATGGTCTAAGTGAAGGTGACGAAGATCTTCAAACCAGAGATCATTATATTCCTTGCTGAGTTCATGCACACCAAGCACAAAAATATGATCAAATTTCTTCTCCTTTTCCAGCATTATTTGCAGCTTCGGAATGTG
Source organism: Darwinula stevensoni (assembly GCA_905338385.1). Taxonomy (NCBI): domain Eukaryota; kingdom Metazoa; phylum Arthropoda; class Ostracoda; order Podocopida; family Darwinulidae; genus Darwinula; species Darwinula stevensoni. The sequence goes on from CAJPEV010001173.1 coordinate 71,474, forward strand.
CAACTTCACGAGTGTTGCGGTATCCTTACTTTCGTTAGCAGGCACTTTGTTCTTGAACGAAACTGCTTTCTTGAGGCCGGCAATCAGTTTCTTTACTTCCATGAATGTGAGTAGTATATTCCATTCTATCTGTCTCTTCAGGGACTTCTGCAGATTCGCACATTCCTTTCCGTGTGGCAACGGTTGTTCCTCATGCACTTCTGCATGTCTTATGTGCTCATTACCTAAGCCTGCAGTTATATTTGCATGGTTTATCTCCAAAAGAGAAGATATGGAGGCAAAGAGCGGTTCCATTTCTTCAGTAGATTGTGAGAACCCAGCAGCTTCCGGTTTTACCTCATATCCTGATGTGGACTTTATTCCAGCTTCGAAAACATCGCCGTCGTCTTCCATTATCTTTAAAAGAGAGGATATGGAGGCAAGGAGTATCTCCGTTTCTTCAGTAGATTGTGAGACCCTAGCAACTTCCGGCTTAATCTTACCTCCTGATGTGGAATTTATTTCATCTTCGAAAACATCGACACCCTCTTCCATCATCTCTAAAGATGGGCTCAACAAAAGAAAGTCAAGAGTTGAAATATCATCCTCAGATTCTTCATCGGATTCATCCATTCCGAATTCACTATATCTGCCACTGCATAGTTCTTTGTCAAGGAATGAGATACCATGGTGACTATGTTGATCCATTTCTGGGGACTTATTTCTTGCAGGAGATTCTGCTTCAAAGTCTTTTCCACCACACCTAGTTTTCTTGCTGTTTTTGCTTTCGCAATAGCTGTCCCCTTCCTCAACATTATGTTTTGTTTCCCATGAGTTAACAGGAACTTCTATCAGGGTCTCTGTCAGTTCTTTGATTTCCAACAACTCTTTGCGAGGCATCAAAGTTGCCTGAGACCGTTCGTTTGGCGTACCCATCACTTCATCTACGTTCTTTATGTTGCAGTGGTTTTGGTCAATGTCAGTGACTGTACAGTTTTCGCTTGTACCAGAACACTCATGATCAATCAAAGAATCTTCCTCGGAATTCTCATCCTCGCTTTTATTGATCTCAAAATGTCTATTTCTTGCGTTGCCGTCATCATGATCAAGGAATAATGCACCACTGATGATGTGCAGGATGATGTCATATAGGCTTTTTTGCAATTCTCTTAGACTGTCCAGCAGTTCCCCAATTGCCAAGGACTCTTCATGAAGTGCGGAGTCTTGCTCAGTTGCTTCAATAGTTTCACATATCTCATTATTTGTGTTTGTTCTGTTGTCCTCTCCGTCGCAAGAGAAGACTAGAGAATTGACGATCTCATTCCTTCTTTCGGACTCTTGATTAACTACATAGTCATCCTTAGATTCTTCGTCACCACATTGAATTATTCCGTTATTCGTGTCTTTATTGCCGCGGTCTTGCTCAGCAAGAAAGACCTTATTAAAAACGCTCACAAGATGTTTCATTTCCCTGATGCTCTCCTTCAATTCCTTCAATTTCGAGCACTCTTCATGAGGTGATGATACATTGTCATATTGTCTATTGATTTCACCCATCTCATCGTCCGTGCCATGTCTCTCGCTATGATTTTGATCAATAGAATATATTCTGCAGGTTAGGGATTCGTCCATGTCATCTGCCTCCTCATCAGGTATAGACACACTGTCAGAAGCAATTTTCCCTTTCCTCATCACATCCCTCTCTTTTCTCCTCTTGACCCTCTCGTCAATAGAAGAGATTGCACTCAATAAACTAGGAAAGAGTATCCCTATAAGGCCTTGAAGCAGTTCCTTTATGTCAAGGGGGTCTTCTTGAAGCAAAGATTTTTTCTCAAATGATTCGATGGGTTCTCCTATCTTCTCGCCCGATGGTTTTTTCATGTTTTCATGGAAAACTGCATCCAAGATAACAGGAAACGGTTTCATTGCTGTGATTAGGGCGGCTAACTTGTCATAATCATCATCACCACCACCAAGGCCCATTGGATTAGATGACGATGCAGTTTCGCATCGGTCATTAGGATGCTCATTTTCCATGAGGCCGAACAACAGTTTCATTGTTATCAGGATCTTTATGCCTTTTGTAATTTCTGTCAGGTTGTTTAGCAGCTCATTCATTTCTGAAAACTCCTCTAGAATAGTAAAATGTTCCTTTAGTGGTGTGATCGTGCTACTCATATTAGTACTCATGTTTTTTGCGTAGCCGCCGATTTGGGTGCATGCCACTTCAGAAAAATGAGGTTGATCAGTTACGATTGACTCACTTCGAGCTGCAGGTTCTTTCTCAGAATTTATATCATCTACTCTAGCTTTCTCATTCGAATCAGTGCATGAGAGGGCACAGAAAGTGAGTCTTTTTTGAACCACAATGGAAATCATCTCTGTCTTTTCGTCTAAGGACTTGTTGGTCCATGTGGAATAGGTAGCCATTGCCGAACTCGCGATCCACTCTGGCATCGTGTTACTTAGTTCTTCCATAGCTTCGCCAGTTGGGCCAAGGACGAGGATTCTATCTGCCTCTGGGTCCTTGATTTGTCTCTGGGAGAACCATTTAGTAATGATGTTCCGGGCCTTCTCTTTTATCAGCTTCATTGTCTGAGTTTCCGACGCTTCTTTTATGACACACTTAGTTCGTTCAATAACGAGAATTTCTAGTTCTCTCTCTGTGAGAAACTGAAAGTCTACCTTTTCGTTGTCCAAGACCTCAGCCACAAACAGAAGTGCTCCAAATCTAAGAAAATGAACAAATAAATTATTTATCAGATGCATCGGATATATATATAAGTAAAAATATTTAAATACTGTTAATAACGGACGCACTCTCTAAGGAGCTTAATTTTGGGGGATTGACATGTGTCGGTTGGAAGTACATGGACTCGATTTACGTGTTTCTTCCATCAAAGTCTTGGTCGAGCGTTCGTAGCGTGAGGAGGTGTTGGAGGATACTCCCGAGGTTCTGTCAGCTAAGTCGTGAGTTAGTTGTTACCTGGCTACTTTGTAGCAGACCGAGGTTCTGTCAGCTAAGTCGTGAGATAGTTGTTACCTGGCTACTTTGTAGCAGTATTCATAAGTTTTTTTATAGCTACCTCCATCTTCACATTATGTCAGTATCAATCAGCTTAATTTCTTTAATTATTAGCGCATTACTCGTAGTATTTCTTTTACTACAAGAACTAGGACAGTACAGTCTTACCGGGTTACGACTAGTGTGAAGTACTGCAAAGTTTGAGTAGGAGTGTCAATAGGGATCGATAACATTAAGTAAATAAGATGCCTAGGATGTGTAGATGCGTTCGTTGCGGGGATTGGGTAGGTGGGACTAATGAACGAGAGGTATGCCAGGTATGCAGAGTTTGTAGCTTGGAGGAGCGACTAGGGGAGCTATCGGGAAGGCTCATTAGCGTGGAGGAGGAGATAAAAGGGATCAGGATGGAGGCGGGCGAGGTACACAGGAATAATTT
>CAJPEV010001174.1:0-38547 GCA_905338385.1 Darwinula stevensoni
ACAGCGACTCAAAGCCTCCCTAGTGTCCAGAAACACTGCCCCCTCCGTGACTTTTTGGCCACCCTGTACAGATTTTGCCTTGAGGAAATATTGTAATAGGGACGCCAATGATCAACAATCGGTTGTGAAAGCGCGTGATACTTCAAATGTACCGTTCTCTGATAAAACATTATACACACGTACCTTGATGACTTCGTAAATAAATATACCCACAGGCGCTGGAGTGAGAAGAGTTGTTATGGGATCAAATAAGCATTTCCATCCAAATCCCAAGCTTTGAGATGTATTAATTAGGTTTTGTTTGGACTAGATTCCCCAGGGTAGGAAAATTTGTCTACTGAATTGCTGCAACGCATTCAACGAAATCTGGAGATTTCTGCTGGAGGAATAGATCAGAATATAAGAAATGAATTTAAATATACATAAACATATATGTGATGCATATATACTTGATCTCCGCAGTTGATTTTCAAATAATAAACAAAATATTTAGAATGAAGTTCTATATCTATAAGTTAATTTTGAATGAATATCTAACTAGTGATTCTCATAACAGTCGACTGAGTTACAATCATCAATAAAGAAGATAGACGTACCTATCGAACTTTTGTTGCATATGATTAGCACTTAGATGTGAAACATAAGAGGCTCTCATCAAGTTATTGTGCGCTTCGAAAGTGACAAGCCAATTCGAAGCTGGGCACTGTACATATTGATAGAAAGTGGTTGATGGCAGAAAACTCACGTTGCCTGTCGCCATGGGGAATGGTGACAACCCCCCTTGTAGCAATCCTCCAACTTCAGGCATCAGTGGATTCCTGTTCAGAGTAAGGCATTTATGTACATCTTTCATTTCCATCTAGAGGGCATAACCACGGTATGAAGGCTTGCTTACCTTTGACTCATATACCATTCATTGGGTGTATTATGAAGGGGTCCCTGGGCATTTGGACTTTGATATTGGTAGTTTTGTCCGGGTCTTGCAGTAAAATTACCTGATGAAGGTAAGTTTTCATATCTTAATTTGTGATTACCTTCCTTCTGATGATATGGGATGAAATGAATTCTGGAATCGTTGTTACCCCCACTCATTGCTTGAGGCATTTGATGATATGGATTAGATGCCCATGTTGATCCTAACATAGGAAAGTGAGGTATCTCTGGCTGTGGATCCATTGCATGCATTTGCTGCTGTCCTGTTTCTTGTTGGTGGGCTACGGGCGGATAGTATTGCATGTTATGCTTGAACGGACCAAAAGATGGTGAGGAAAACTTTATTGGCACGGGTCCACTCGCGTCAGGTGATAGAACATGGGCTTCTTGAGTGGGATGGAGTGGGTACGTCACCTCGTGCTCTTGAGGACTTTGATTAGGCAGCCCCTGTTGCTGAAAACGAAAAAACGAGACATCTGGCTAATGTTGGAGTTCACCGGCGATTCATGGGGGGAGGGTTTCAAAGCATCGCATAAGCCGTAATTGGGAGTTGCTGAACTTTCCACATTACTTTTAAAACCTTTCTTTTCTCACCCACACCGTGGTATCGTGCAGAGAGATTTGGTGAGGTCCCACTTGAAGAGATGTTTCTGCCCGCTTTTTAAACAATGTAATGAATTCCATTTCGGAATGGCGCAAATTTAGAGAATTTTGCCTGCACGTCAAAGTAGAAACGTACAGAGAGGTCAATATTTGAACGATATGATGCATAAACGTAAGTCGTAAAATACGTTTTCTGAAAAGGTACTGTAGTAAATTGGCAAAAATGTCTAGCAATTGGGCTTCAGTCGTAAAGTCTGGAAGGCTCGACGATCTCATGAGACGGTCAATTAGACCGAAAACAATTTTCAGGGGTTTCAGAGGTTAGCTTGGATGAGGGATCAGAGGATGAGGGGGGGGACAGGTGGGAGGTCAGGAAGACGAAATTGGGCCGTGATGTAGGGACGAGGAGTAACGCCATCTGTATTCGTCCTTGGTGACTCAAACGTCTGGTGTTTTGAGGCGGCAATGGAACAAGATTCGGTAGCTCAGGTTTTTTTTCAGTCCCTTCCTTTGTGCAGGGACTGAGTATGTTAGGAACAAGATAGGGTCGGTGATGTCCTCGGAGTCAGCCGAGGAGGTTTCGGTGGACCTAATGCTGGGACCGATAATACACCAAGGTCTGACTCTGAACTCATTATGGCCAGGCTCAGGCAGGCGATTAGTACGTATCCTAAGACTAAGTAGGGTGGGAGGGTGACGGTATGCGCGATCCTAAGTCGACGAGATAAGAGTTTCGTTTCTTAACAAGAACAACGTTTCTTAACACTAGAATAGCTCTGAGATGTTACCAAATGTCCGATGAAGAGGGATGAGGTTCATTTCTCGATGGAGGGAGGGCAATCGCGTTAGCTATCATGAAGGAAAATGTATATATTGGGGGTTATGGATCGGGGGTAAGTGCTCACGAGCAAGGGGCAGTCTTGCTCGTGAATAACTTCGAATAGCTTCAGGCCTCCTCGTACTGCTATGCATGAAGGGTAGAAAACTTTGTAGAAATGTTTTTACACGAATGCAGGCAGCTTACGCAATGAAGTGGATGAGTTTAGATAGAGGGTTCCTGATAACGGTTTGGATGTCATCGGAATAACTGAGTCTTGGGGTAGCCCTGACGTCTCAGAAAAAGAATTTGAGGTTCAAAGGTATGAAGTTTTGCGTAAGGATAGGCTCGGCAGAAAGGGTGGAGGAGTCATTTTGTAAGCTGGAAACGAACTTGGCTTTTGCATTAGGGAAGATCTTACTTCCGTTAACTGTGGTTCGACTGATCAATTACGGTACAAGATCGTCAGGGTGGCAGGGAGGATCGTGTTTAGATTTTTCCATAGATTTCCAAACACCTTCTATGAGGATTACGCAGCATTTTTTTTTTTGCACTGATCCGAAGTATCAGGGAGAAGTCTAAGCAGATATTGCTCTCTGGAGACTTTCACATGCATAACATACAGGGTGACAAATAATGGACGCTCCCAAAATAAAAATTTATTTCTCGAATTCTACAATAGTTAGGAAGAAAATTCAAATGGTATTGTGAACTTAAACTTAGGGAGATTATGTCATGACATGCTCGATGTGGGTACCCTTCTTTGCAATCATGCGATGCAGTCGAACACTCTGGACTTCTTTGGCTTAAATAATATTGTTGCACCATGAAAACTCGTTGTGCGATGCTGTAGGTTGCCATTTCCTCAAAAACGTCAACAATGAACAAAAGCCTAATACTGTATGCTGGCGCTAAAAATTTTCCTGCATTTACGGAGTATCCCTAAAAAATTTGAAGTTCATACACCCATGTTCAACAAAGATATTAGTGATTCTTATGGGAGCGTCCATTATTTGTCACCCTGTACATTAGATGGTCCAATGAGAAGGGAGCGAGGGGGAAACGGAATTTGTTTTGCAATTCAGCATGCTCTCTTCGTACGGAACGTCGAACTAACTCGAAAATCAACCTTATCGATTTAGTATTCGCGACGGACGACGACACGGTGCTCGATGTTAAGGTTCAAAATAGTTTGGAGTACTTGGATCACTGCGTGATCTCGTGGGATATCAAACGAACGAAGAGAATCGTCAAGCCGACAGATGTCTCCTATACTGGTATATTACTGCAGGACTTAATGGAAGTTTGTATTCGCAAGAAGTCTAGTAGTAGATCGCTCACACTGCCCCGTCTGGTATAGGGCAAACTCACGTCGCTTATCGGAGGTAATAAGCAAAAAATGGGATTCTTGTAGACACACGGGCGACTAAGCGGGCTGTGAAAAATACCGGACTGCTACGAAGGCATCAATGCGGGAAAGCAGGTTGGCGAGAGGGAAGGTCAAGGAACAGCTAACATTCGGTGCTAAAAGGAATCTTAAGGCTTTATATCGATATAGCAATAGCAGAAACCTGGTGAACATCAGGGGAGAGTTAATAAAATTACAAGTGATGAAGAATTGGCCGCGTTACAAATAGAGTTCTTCGCTTCCGTCTTCACGAACGAATCCGACGACGGACCAGCCTTGGAGGAGTTCCCTCTCCGCGCATGGCGGACACTTCCATCCCCGAGGAAAAGATCGCAAATAGGATTGGGATGTTGAAGGCAGGAAAGGCAACCGGGCCCGATGGGATGGGTTCATGTCATCGAGGAACTCGCGAGGGAAATAACGGTACCGAACTGAAAGCTGGCGAACGTCGTACCGATTTTGAACGATTTAGATCTATGCCTAGCAGATAAGATTAGCTTTTCCGACGACACTCAAAATAGGTTTTTCAATCAGGAAGGAGGCGGATAGGAAGAGAACCGAGCAGGATTTGCTGCTTTTGGACGAATGGAGTAAGAAATGGCTCTGAGGTTTAATAAGAAGAAATGTAAGTTGCTTCCCATTGGTCATGATAACGATAAGTCTCTCAAAGAGTTCGGCGCAGAAAAACTCGACGAGGCAAGCGAAGAGAGTGACTTATGGATTAACCTCGATGAACGAAAGTTTTCCCCGCACGCGCAAGTAAAAGTTTTAGAAAGTAATAGTTGCTCTCACGAAGAACTGGCCAGTTCAGCGTGAGAGCAACTGCAAGAAAAATTGCGAAACTCACTGCAATATGAGGCTGATTCGTTAAGGACTGAGCAGGGAAAGCCTGGGACTGGCGAGTCTTTTTTTCTTCATTCCATTCTCTCTTCCGCTTCGAAATCTCCTGTATGTTTACCCATTTCTTTTTCAGATACAATCTCAGTTCCTTTCTGGATCGACTCAATTTAACATTGGCCTGCCTCAACAATGTCCCACATTGTGCTTCCTGGACGTCATGATTCAGCTCGCACGCCTTGCAAGCCCCTGAAATGTAATCCGCACATAGGTGCATCTTGAGACATTGATCCTCTTTGCATCCTGAGAGATTGTATTCCCAGCACGGATCAGGAGTAATAGAGTCTGGCTCGAGGAACTTCATTAGCATCCGGCAATCGATGCTTTCCAAGTCGAATTGACGGAGGAGGCGGCGGTTATGGTCTGTCATGATATCATGGCCTTCTTCGCACCTGGCATTACTGCATAGTTCCGCAATGTATTTTGCACAAACATGCAAAGATTGACACTGTTCCTCCACGCAACCATCGAGAGTCAAGTGGTCCTGGCAAATCGATAACTGAATATTCAAAGATACCATGTTCTTCGAAAGCAGAAACCTTTTGTCCTCGTTGACGACCCCCAGAATTTCCTCAGGCGTGATTTTCAGAGTACTCGCCAATTTATCGACACTCTGGGTTAATTCTTCCATCCCCAAGATGGTCTGAAGCAAACGTTGCTGCAGGCGCTGCTTATCCATTTCTTGCTTCTCTTTTTCTCTTCTCTCCCGTTCTTCGACTTTCTTTCGCCTCTCCTCTTCTTGCCGTCTTTTTCTGGCTTCCTCCCTTCTTCTCGATTCTTCCTCTTCCTCTTCGTCAGTTGAGGAGTCCATCTTTGGAAGTTTCTTCATCTTCTTATCCACTGCCTTTGCTTTTGCTCCTGGTACCTTTCCCCCGTTTCCTCCCTGATCTGCATTCATCTTTGAAGAACATGTCATTATCATAAAAAAAATACGTACTGAATTTTCAAAGTTACTCTTGGATTGTGTCAATCATATTTTAAATAACATCTAAACATATCCATGTTGCTCACTACCATCCAGGCTTTCAACTTTCTAATGTACTCTTATCCTAATGTACTCTTAGCAGCATTTCACGTTGCCCAATGAGGCTGGTAAAAATGAACAACAGGATTAAACTTGTATTTGCCACTAAATAGGATTCGTTCATGTCTGCAACTGCATTGCTTTCAAGTTTCTGAGTTATTTCTTAAACACCTATAGCTATACAAGTGCTCGGAGTGGTGTGTAGCGACTGCTCTTGGTGAGTAGGTGTGGCTTAACAAATAGGACGGATGGAATGGTGATTCTGGACACTCCAGAAAATCCGAAGCTAATTATCTCATTATGGTGAAAGAAGAACGAAATTGAAAAAATTCGAGCTTCTTTGCAAAAACTGGATCGCCTCCTCAACCACAACTGCGAATTCATTTCAGCCGATCTCTCACAAGATAAAGTCAATGCAAGTTTTACATGACTTGGTTTTCGCAGGAAAATCATTTAACCACTTGACAACCCTTTTATACAGTTGATATCCTGAGCCACCGCTCAGCGGCACCTCCTGCTCCATAAAAGCGATTTAGCACCAGTCGATAGAGTTGATTGTCCTGATTTTATTACTCTCCAAAGGAGCACCAAGGGCACCAAGCAAAATATTCCGGGTTTCAGGGATTGGAGGTTCCCCAACACCCCATAATGGAAAGTTCTTGTCGCTCTCCGAATGCCTGTTAGACATCCTCGGATGTTCTAACTCCGCGCGCCAATTTTGCCCGGAAGCATCTTTCGCTCGTCTCGACGGATGCCGGTCTCAGAATTTGGAGGGCCACTTTCCATGAATTCTCTTATTCGGGTAAAGCTAATCCGTCCAACCCCTGCCATTAATGTTTTTACGAGACTTCAAAGCACTGGGTGGCCAAAAAGAAACGTTTCAAACTTCCCCCAAGCAAGACGAAACACCCTGCTAGGTAGGAGTAAACAATTATCCGGGTATCACATCCAACATATTTAGAAAGTTAAATGCTAACTTTATTGGAAAATTTATTCTGGAACAAGAGCTCTTTCTTCCACACGATGTCAAATGAGTGAGCTCTTGCCACTGCCTCGGTGCACGATAGGACTTTTCCAAGGCTAAGCTAGTCGAGTCAATAAACCTGAGGTTTATCAATCGATCAGTGGTTCATTTATCGTGTCAATTAACCAATTCCACCTTTCCTGGGTGATGTTTTCGCGACGATTCCTAAAGATGGTGTTCCTCAAAGGTGAACTCACTGTGAAAAAGGCTTGTTTCAAAGAGAAAGGCAGGGCAGATCACTGTATCTGCAATGAGTTTCCTGCCAAAAATTAGAATAGCGTTTCGCACCTGGCGATGTAATGTTTAGAGGGTTCTTTGGACATAACACCTGTCCTCTCGACAGTAGCCCTCTGTCCTTTGCCAGTGTTGATTACTCTTGAAACGACGGCGGCTTTCCTGACCACGCTTCACAAGAGGGTCGCCAGAAAAACCCACCTATCTCGACCAGTTGCATGTCTCGTACCCGTACTCGTATAAATAGCCCTAGGGCTGGCTAGCTAACCTAAATAGCTAAACTTGGGCAGGAGCATAGCTAGCCGAAAGAAAGGGTAAAGCTAGCGCTAGACCAGGATTATCGTCCGTAAAGTCCATCACAATATTTCATGTAGGATTATGAGTGAAAAATACGAACAGGGAATCGGAGGGTTACGACGCGGCCGACGGCGTCTTTTCGATCCAAAGGTAAGTGCTCCCGTTCTATCCCATCCAGATTAGATCCCACCGCTATCACCCACGGGAGTCACTCTACTTGTGAGAATGCCGATCAATACGAAGACGGGGTTCCGATCGATAAAGATACCAATAAATATTGGGGCGCAGATCTCATCTCACCTTCCTCCAGCGGGATGAAAGGTGATTCCGAGTGTTAAACGTCCCCATGGGAAAATCCGCATCGAGGTTTGAACACTCGCATGGGTAAGAGTGCGCAAGACGTACAAAGCCTATCTTCCGTTTTCGAGAATCGATCTGACAGCCACAACGGCCGGCAAGAATGTGCTCGCTCGAGAGAGCGAGACGGATACCCTGAGTCGCGCATGCGTGATGCATGCATGAGGCGTCGCGCATGCGCAGATAGATGCGGACATGCAGACACCCAAGCATAATATAGAAGACTAGCCGACTCGTGAAAAACTTCCACGAGCTCTTAGGCAAGAACTCCCTGGTTCATTCGTGGCCCTAAAACTCAGAGGCCCTCTCATCACTATAGGCAGCAGACCCTCTTTCGCAATCTTTGCAAGTTCCCTTTCACCTCGCTGAAGGAATGAAAATTTCCTGTGAGGTGAGATTTTTGCCCTTACATTTATCAGAATCCCGACCCCTTTATCGATCGGCACTTTTTCCTATCGACCACAATTGCCCATCCCGTTCTCGAGAATGACCTGTGGATTTACAAGAACTTCGGGTCGATCTAGGCCATGGGTGTCTAACTGCCGGCCAACTATTTGATTTCGTCCGGCCTGCAAAGTCCTCTTCGACAATTGGTTTTTAGACAGAGTAGACAATTTCAACCTGTTGACAATTGAAATTTTGGTGCAAGACGTGCGATTGTGGGCCCAACCACTCCTGAAGGGTTCCATCCGGCCACCAGCTTCGTCAAGTTTGACATTTCTGGCCTAGGCTAGGTGTGTAACATAGTCAGGGTCGCCAAAATGACCCCCCCCCCCCCCCCCCCCCCACTCTCTCCCATTTTTACGGTCCTGAACATAGTCGGAATCCACGAGTTCAGTCAGCACTCGAACATTCTACGCGGCAGCCGCTCTCTCCCGTTCTCGAGAATGAATCCAACAGTTGCGAAGACTCGAAAGAAACTGCTCGCTCTCGAGCGAGACGGAGACCCAACCTGTGGAAGACATCCACGAATTCTGGGTCGGCCTAGGTTAAGCGTGTAGCATATTCGGATATTCACGAGTTCAGTCAGTGGCCCCATTGACGTTCTGCGCAGCAGCCACCGACATTATACGTCTTGCGCATCCCCCTCCCTCTTATTCACGGGTGTGTTCACGCCTACGATACGGACGTTTATCGAACGGCACTCTTATCCCGTATCGATCTCGACGATGTACGTTTCGTTGGTGAAGTCCATCTCCACCACTTTTCATGTAGGCCTATGACATGTAGAAGAAACGCTAGAGAAACGGGACGGTTACTACGCGGCCGATGGCGTCTTTCCGATTCGAGGGTTCCTGTTCCATACAGGTGGGATCCCGCCGTTTTCACCCTCGGGATCCACTCTCCTTGTGAGAATGCCTATCCATAAAAGGACGGGGTTCTGATTGATAAAGGATTCGAGATTCCGATAAATCTATGATCTGATGATGAAATATATGATGATGAGACCTCATACCGGCGAGGAATTCATCATTCCATAGGGGATGAAAGGGGACTACAAGTGTAATACGCGGGGACGCTTTACACGTCCCTGCTGAGAAGTCCCCGGGTCTGTATCGGGGTGTGCGTAGAACGCATCTCTCCCGTTGTAATGTTATGGGTAACATGATATTACTTACGTGATTGGTTCGGTGGTGTAAAGGAAAAGTACTTGTCAGCCAAATCGGTGGTCCTGGCATCGATTCCCGTCCGCTATATTGTTTTTCTTTCGTCATGCAATCTGAACTCCCCCCCCCCCCCCCCCGGGCTATTACGTTCTCGAGAATGGATCCAACGGCCGGAGGAGAGGTGCTCGCACTGAGCCAAGTGGGTGCTCGCTCGAGAGAGCGAGACAGACACCCGGAGCCGGGCAGAAGGCGCCGCACATGGCACTGCAGGCGTACAGACGCCCAAGTATAAGATATACGAGGGTAAGTCAGAAAGTAAGGTTCGCGTCAGGGCTTCAATAAGCTGATCAACTGTTACGACGAATGTCTCAACAAATCCGGCGACTACGTGGGCAAATAAACGTATGTGGGGAGATTTCCTGTATATTGCCTTCGATGTAATTACCTGCCCTCCGAAGAAATTAAATAGGGAACCTTACTTTCTGACTTACCCTCGTATATAGATATTGAATATATAGATTTATAGACAGATAATAATAATTGGATCCAGGCGCTGCTTGCTTATGGATGAATACGCGACATGGTACAAGAAGGGTAATAAAACTTCTTGAGTTTCTTCTGAACAATACCAGAGCATTATCCATTTGGGAAACCCACTTCAGCAGCGTGCACGTGAAGCAAGTACTTCGCGCTCAATGAGGCTGACTGAAATCTTACTACTGTGAAGTTTTGGGGAGGGAATCGGTCCTTCGCGAAATACCTGACTCGATTTTGCGATGTTCTGCATAATCCATAGAAGCGAATACCCATTGTAAAGGTCAAATTTGAAAATGGCACGAATTACGACGAATTTTCTCGGGTGAAATGATAAGACCACACCATCTAGAACTGATCAGCCGACGCAGCAGACAAACTCACTTGTGCTTTTGTAGAAGGAGCATCCCTGCTCCCAGCAGCCAATCCCTGCAAAGGAATTATTAATTTTTTAAAGGGCAAGGAATGGCTTCAGAAGCCTGAACAGCAACAACTCACTATCTGTTTGAAAACTTCCACTAGAACTTCAGGGCTCAAATGCTGTTGAGGCATCTCCTTTTCACTCTACCGAAATGGATGTGAACGAAGCAGAAGGTGAGAACCTTTCACAGAGAGCTGTTGATGGGAGAAATACATTTATTTACTGCAAAAAAGGTAAGTAATACCTGCACGCCACTTGGAAACGGAAGATTCGGCATAGGGGAAGGCATTTGTTGGTTCCTGAATGGAAGAGTCGTGAAAACAAGATTAGTACTAAACGATCTGTCTTCATAATTGAAGAAAGTTTTGCTGGGCTCACTCGAATCCATCGTGCATGTTCCCATATTGAGTTTGGTCCGAAATGATTTGATGCGCCGATTGGTTTCCATGGTACACATTTGGATACGGCATCGGAGCGAATATGTTCGGCTGTGTCATCTGATAATTTGGTGGATTCTGCATATAATTGGGATTGTAGTTCCCGGGAACAGGCCCTTGACCTGGAAATCCGCCCAGATGCCACGGCACATCTTGTGCGGGGAATTGCATTGTGCTTTGCGACGCGGATGGGACGTGAATGTATTGATGCGGAGTCTGCATCTGCTGCTGTTGATACGCGAATGGCACGGTCTGCTGGTGAGGCATGTCGGGTGGGAACTGGAAGTCTCCCGCTCCTGCATCCACGAAAGGAGGCACGTGCTGTTCACCTTGGTAAGGGATACCCCCGGCATTCTGCTGTCCTTGCACTCCTCGTGCATTTCCCCTCATGTTCAAGGGAGGCACGACAAGCCAGTCGGTGTTCAGCGCATCTAGAAAAGGTGATACGCGAGTCTTGGCTCAGGAACTTGTTTCCCGGGAACCTGATGAAAGAGAAAGGTGGCGATGAGATGACTATTTCCTTATGGAGATTATTAAGACACTGGAATTATCAGGAACATACAATTCCTGCAAATAAATTATTATATTTAATTTAAATTATTTAATAAGTCACGTATTGAATGGGGAACGACCTCTAGTCAACACCTGACTGAGATTTTGTATGTATCTCGAGTTCGGTCCAACGAAGTCAGGAAAGGAAAACCAACATCGGGGGGTCCCAAAAATAATATACATCTATATTAGCATTGAAAAGTCCATAAAGGAAAAGGATGGTGGAACAACAGGACACAACACCACGGACACAGGAACAGCCGTCTGACATCCCAAACTCTACTCGATCCCCGCCCCGCCCCACCCCACCAGCTCCTCTCTCCTTCTCTCCTCCCACTCCCCCTTTTCCTACCCCGGATCTCCTTCATTTACCCTCCTTTACCCTCATTTCCTTCTGCTTTCTTATCGGTTGAGACTCGTCGCACTAGGAGGCGCCATTGGTGGATTCTAAGGGCTGGAATTGCTAAGATTTTCCGTCATGGATGATTCCTCATGGTGTCTTCGCCCTTGGACACCGTGGGTCCAGGCGTGCCGGATATCCGGATATCCGGTCCCAGAGAAGGGTTACTCAATCTCTCTCTTGCATCCTGTATCCCTTACCGAGTCCCTGGATACGGTCCTCCCGGTCCTACGGAATCCAGCTCAGGTTGCACAAGAACACGCTTCTTATATGCTTCAATTACAGAGACGATCCATAAAGAAGGTTTTCAAAATTTTTCGCAACCATCTTTCATGACTGAAATGAGTCACTCGGATGTGTGGGAATTACAAGCACTCACAGTATTCAGGCAGAGAACTATGGGATTCGCGAAAATTTCCGGGAATGGAAATTCCCAGATAGATGCAGGAGTTAACTCAGCAAATTTTTCTCTTTTCCCAGGAAAATTCTCCCCTCAAAAGGAAAACTTCCCGAAAGTACATTCCTCTCGAAAGGCAATGCCAGAAGAAAAAAAAAAGCAAATCCATTCTCATTCTGAGATATTTGACATTGAGACATGACAGAAATGTACTGCCATATTAATGTGAAGTGAACTCTTGGAGCATCTCGAAGACCGATGACGTCACACTTCTCACATGAGAAATCGGAGCACCGGCTCTTAAAAAAAAAATTCATTTTCGTGCAAAGACGCGGGAAAGGGCTGGGTTTACCTTGCCGGAAAGGATTTCGGTAAGAACCCGCCTCGATATTTTTCAAGGTTCGTTTTCGGGATCGAACCAGAAAAAAAGGGCAAAGAGGAAAGCGAATTAAAATGCCCTATTTTTTAAGGTTGTCAAAATAATCCACGGAGTCGGATTAGTCAGGGATGGAGCAGAAGCAGACCTTTTTCTTTTAAATACATGTATTTTTAAATGTTGGTTTTATCGAACCGCCAGATATTTTTATTTATTTATTTATTTCGAGGAACTGAAATGTGTCGCTCTGAGCTTTCCTTATGACTCGAACATATTCTCCGACACATGAAGTATGGCCACTGCAAATGAAAAGGTCGTTGGATATTCATTCGTGATCCTGTCACTCTTTGCCTGCATTGAATCGGTGGAACAAATGGTAAAAACGCACTCCATGATTATGATATTCGGGCACGGGGTGTCCAAGTAACGAAGCATTTCTTCTGAATAATTCATGATAAATTTCCCATTTCTTATGAATTAGCGATTCATAAGAACGTCTCAAGACTTGCACAGGCCTCAGCGCATGTCTGAAGACCAGACGCAAACCCGCAAAATCAGTCCCCTCAGGACACCGTATCTCTAAAAGGCCAACTAACTCCACAGAATGCAATCCAACTGCAATTGGTTTTCCCTCCCGCTCCCTCGAAGGGAGCAAGTGTATGAGAGTGGTATTAGCCCAGGCCAGCGCAATCAGCGTGAGCCGAGGCACAGGCCTACGCGATGAGTTCCCCCCCGAAATGTGCCCTGAGTGCATCAACTCCGAAGTCGGTCTCTCTCTGGAGTCCGCAACCTGACAGCTATTACAGTTCCTTCCAGTTTCGTCGAAGGATTTGCGAGTATGAGAATGGCATCAGAGCCAAGCGTCCCTCCCTGTATTAGGCCCATGCCTGCGGAATCAGTCCCCCCCCTCCTCCCCCGAAATGTGCCCCCAGGGCATGTACTTCCAAAGTTGCATTATTTTCTGTAGTCACCAGTCTAACAGCTATTCGCGTACCAAGTTTCAGCCTTTCGCACTCTGTAGAACATGGTCAGAATTAGCCTCAGTCCGTTAGTCACACGATCGTTCAAAGGTATTAGATGCGGGTTGCCCCAATTCCCCGATCTGCCCATATTCGACCACTTTCCCCCCTTGCGAGAAACCGCCGGGAGGAACTTTCACACAGAGAAATTGGAATCGCAACGATGAGAGATACATACCTGAATCGTACGACGGGATATATAACCTGGGACGGCAAGGAATTCCTATGGCACGCATCCGAAGGGAAGAAGATAAGGAGTAAAAGGCACAGACTCTTCTCTCTTCTTATCTAGCGTGCCCTGAGCCGACGGCAACTCGAGCTATCTCAAATATGGCTCTGGTTCTTTGTACGTCCGAGTCCTCATTCTCGAGTTCCTGCTCTCTCTCTCTCTCCCTATCGCATATACTGTACTGGTAGATGGAAGTTTAAAATCCGTTTTAAATGTAGAACAAAATTCGCCATGTAGCACAAAGAAATTTGATAATTATGTATACGTATCCTCTGAAGCTCTTTAAGTCGTTCATCTCTTGCCGTTTTGCTATTATAGCTATTTTATGAACCTAAGGGACAATTTTATACGAAATAACGAAAAATTTTTGACAAAAAAGTCTGAAGTTGATTCCCTGTAAGTTTAAGCTGATTTACGCCTATCGCGCCTTCTCTTGCCATCAGATCGACAAGTTTCTTACAACGTACCTGTTAACTATAGTTCTGCATTTTCTCCATTCCTTGCGAGGAAATTCTAGCGACATCCTTGCCCCACCTCATTCTTTCCCCGACATTAGCATTTTTACGGCCGACAGAGACGCCAGAAAGCGGCGGTCGCGACGCACAACGCCCGGATGACGCGCAGCTCACGCCCCTCGCGTCGGCGGAAAGGCGGTGTTAATCCGCTGCCGACGCGGGTGAGTCGGCTCCGTCGAAGGAATCGACGCGGCGACGAAGAAGCAACCGGGTGTGCGATCTCTATCGCCCCAGTCGCCGTGATCGTCTCGAGTGGGGGGGTTTCATCTCCAGATGATGTCGGATGGACCCGGTCCACTCGTCTAACGACTGGCGAAGCGGTATGAACCCAAGCAACACATACTGTACATGTAAGTGACGTCTATGCGACGTTATCGGGACGTCATTTACACGTTGTAGCTACGTTGCATGGGCGTCGTGTGCCGTTTGGGAATCCTCTCTCCTGTGTGTGTCGTATCTCACCAGTGCGGTTGCCTTTTATTGATGTACCATCTGCAGAATGCTCGACATTACACCTGCAGCCTGATGCGAACACGCAACCTCTGTTGTCGGCTTTAATGCATCACGTCGGTCACACCCCGCAACGTTTTTGTCGCAGTATGTCGACATTTCCTCAGGACTATTTGCTTGTCTACGGATGCTTGATGACCCTTCCGAGTTTATGGCCTGCGTGAGAGTCGTCCTCGCGTTAATAGATGGATCCCCCGGCTGTCGCCGTGGAAGCGGCAAGACGCAAACCCAAGGAAGATTTCAGACCTCAGAGCGCAAAAGCAACGAGAAATTTGAACGTGTGGGATGTGGTGCCCTCGTGCCCTGCCACATTCCGCGTAACGAATAGAGTGGAAGAGCCTCCAACTTCCCTTTCGCTGACGTCACGGTCATCCGTCCACATTCACTTTCCACTCTCTCGCCCTGGACCTGCTAGCCGGGTGTGCTCGGTCAGAGTCGAGCAGGTTTCCGGCTTTGAGCACAGAGTCTCTTCTATGCGCCTGGAGTCATAAGAGCCTCATTTCTATCGCATTTGAGTACAATTGTCCGAGGAGTCTTCCAGTGAGGTGAAGCCTACCGATGTGATATAGCTATTCCTAAATAACACCGTTTTCCAAACACTTCCCCATCACTGTATAATAAATCATATGCACTTGCCAGCCTTAAGTTGCGAACGCACCTTCAGTCTCTCTCTTCGGAGTCCGGAGTAACTCGGAAGAGTGAATCCCCAAGGAGTCACCGAGAACGAGAGAAAGAGACCGAGATGCTTCTGTCGTACGGGGAGGTTTCTCCTATTGTTGCCAGTTCGACTTTCGGTTTGGTCACACACTCGTAATCGGGCCTACGGTGTGTCCACTTCATTTTACAGGCGATTGCCATTGGAAACACGGAAGCAAAAGGTTCAAAACATGAGTGGCCGTCACTGGACCTCATGCTTTTAAAAGAAGTGTGGTGCATGGCTAAAAGTCTACCAAAATGGAACGATACTTGCATAAATACGCATCAGAGTGCAAATCAGGGTGAAAATGTTGCCGCCTGTTCGTGGATTCAGCGAGTGCCACAACGCAAACCACGCGAGAGGAAAACGTGAACGAGTGCAAATACTGCCTTCTGCCATAAAATCTGCAGGAACACTAATCAAGAATCACTCCCGCCGTTCTTGGACGGCGCAACTCCCTCGGTCCATCCATCCCTTCATAACGCTTCATTTTCCTTATTTTTGTTTCTTCTCCCGCGGCTCCTAAACAGGTGCCATCAGTGCTCGAACAGGTGTGATCCCCCCCACACCTCCCAGTATCCGAACTGCCTGAAATTCCTGCCTAAAAGCTGGGGTTGCTTGGTTCTGTGTTCGCGAGACAACCAGGCTGCTGTGAACAAATAAATCCCTTTAGAGAAAAACTGTCGTAACCAGACCGGCTGACGGAGAAGACGAAAACGAAAGTTAATGTGTCCCATTTAGCTATACTAGTGTAGTTAAATTGTTTTTTTTTTTCCTTCTCCTTCCTGCTCCCCCCCGTTCTCATTTCACTCTGGCACTAGCAAATCCTTGTAAATCCCATTTTGCTCCCAAGCCCCATCAGAGGAGACACCGGCGGTGGAGTGGCTCAGTCTCCGGGACCTCCAAGGATGGAGCTCGTAACTGCCTCCTTAGTTCTACGTTCCTTCAAAAGATAATGGCAGTAACTCCTTCATCGTTTTGCAGGCTCTCTGCAGATGGTGCTTGCGCTGGAGCCATTCAGTTTCTTGGGTCCTCCAAAGATGGCGCCACTAACTTTCTAATAGTTCTTCGAACTCACCATGGATGGCGCTAACTACGCGGATGACTGCTTTTGGCGCTTCAGAGATGGATCCTGACAGGACATCTTGGGAATGCAAGATGGACTTCAGTGAAACCAAAACGGAATCTTTTTCCCTAATCAAACCCAGTTTAAAATCCCAGCTGGAAACAGCTATAATTTCCAGCTGGACTCCAGCTGGAAATTCGGACCCATTCCAACTGGGTAACAGCTGGAAAATAGTCAACTCCAGAGTTCTTCCTAATTGCAAAAGTTGGAAAATTCCAGCTAATAAACAACTGGTACCTACTGTTTTCCAGCTCTTTGCCAGCTGGAAATGGTCCGAATTTACAGCTTTGGTCCAGCTGGAATATTCCAGCTGGGATTTTAAACTGGGAAGGGTTCTCATCATGCTGCTTGCCTGCTTTCGTGTGACACATGTGAGGCTTTTCTCTTTTTGCCGACCATCTCCATATTCCTTCGTCAGGATTTCATTCATTTCATACGTCTATTTCGGGAAAAATAAAAAATAAATCGATTGGGAGAGGTAGGCCTCAGTGCAAATGGCTCGTGGTATTCTTGACCGATGAATCCCATATTTTATACGTTAGACCGATGGATGCTGCCTCACCTTCGCGTGTTATCCGTAAATTGCAGTCCTTAGGCAATCCGATCGATGGAATCGTTCTCGATCAGGGCAGAGGGAACAGAAGCCTGTGGAATGAGCGCGGGGTTTTTCACTCAAAACACCAAAACTTGTGGATCCTTCTCGCATCGTTTACGTGTTTGCGATGTGCTTCACCGAACTGAAACAGTCAAGGAACAAGAATAGATGCGTGAAATCTTCGAACAAACCCATTTGTAGCAGAGATCCCAGACGTGCCTGTTCCTGTGACTCGACGCAAGGACGCGATTCTCCGTCGGCATTCGCATTCGAGAAAGGAACGAAGAACACACTGATTCCTCCGAACGAAAGAAATCGTAGAAACTGCAGCATCGATTTGGCATACTACTCGTTCCTTCGTGTTACTCATGAAGATGTGGGTTTTAGCCTGCCGATCCAAGACAAACTGGACTCAACGTGACACGTCCGGGAATTGGTTGAGACTAAGAGCGGGATGTCGGGCGGAAGGAGCCCACGGGCGAGTGAGTGACGTCACACGTCGTCATGCCGGAATGCGCGCCAACAACTTCGCCGCATTGCGGAACCTGGTCTTCTGTGCTTCCATAGAGAGTTTAATTTGAGGCTTCCACTCTCCGCTCGATTCCCATTCATTGACAGGGTCGCAATATGGATGTCACTGTCGATCCTCCACCTAGCGTGCACACAACTCTTCCACGGCTGAGCAGTGGACTCAAGCAGACTCGCGTGTTACGTTGATGGATTCATTGGGTCGAATCCCCGAATGAGTCGATTCCTCGTTTAGCTGCCACGGAGCATGCCTCATGGAAGTGTTGTTGATCACAAGCCACCAGATGTCTCTAATATTTTGATCCTCCTCTACCCCTCGGAGTGTCGCCTCTAGTTACACTCCCTACTCTACGGTGATTCTCGACCATGGTCGTACGCAGCAGGTCGCAGTGGCGCCCGTTTCCATTCGGTTCCAAGAACTGCTTCAGTCGGTCGAGTGACAGACGTTGGAACGAGATTGAAAAGAGGCCTAATCAGCGAAGTGGAAGCCGGTAAGAGAGTATACTGTATATAATTCGGAGAGACTCGCGTGATTGAGAGATTGAAGTCACATTTTGGGCTTTATTATTAGGGCTTGACCCGGTATGGTTCGTGGTGTCACACTCAAATCCTGTTTTATCACGTCTTTCTTTGCTTTGGCATCCCCCAGAATTCCGCCTCGTGTCATCAATTCGTCTAGATCAAGCTATCGTCATGGCCCAGCTTTAGGTAAGTAAGGAAAGGTAAATCTGAGCTATAGCAAACTCTTGAGGCAGGTCAACTCTGTTTGCCTGCCTGAGGACATGGATAATCTGTCTCATTTTTCTTTGTTCCTGTCACTTTTTACAAGGACTGGACGAATTGCCCTTAACAGCCAAGGTTCTCTCTAACCCATTCTTTAATGCCTGGATGTATTATTAACCCCTCTCATGTAGGAAGGGGGGGGGGGGGGGACGGGGGATAGATGGAATATGTGCAATTCCCTGGTTCTGGAGAAGCAGCAGAGATTTTAATGTACTGAAGTGGCTTGGTGGCTGGATACCCTTGCTAACCGTTGCCAAATTTGTTTTTCCTATTTCTTCTACAGTGAAGCATGTGGGGGTCTCTTCAAGGAAGTGATGAGATGCTAGTGTTCCTGAAGATGCATGATGAAACAGCCAGACAAAGACCTTCCTTGGGACTAGCAGTGCATCCCGAAAGTGATCCAGACCCACAAGTTCATAATAGTCTACAAGGCCATGCAGGTAGGAATGATATAATCTAAGGCTTGCTGGTTTTCAAAGAAATTTGACAAATGTAACTAATGGTTCCATGGTACTTGATTTTCAGAGACACATTTACCAATTGGAGATGTAATTGAGGCACAACCACTATTGGAGATTCCCCTAATAAGAAGAGGTGTCACTGAAGGAGATAGCAATCCCCTGGGATTCTCATGGTCTGCTTCATTGAATCTATCAAGTCACTCTGGGGCTTGCAGAGTGCCAAAGGGTGATAACCCCCATCATAATGGAGTCTCAACTGGTGAAGAATCTCATTCCAATGGAACACCTAATGGTCATGAACCTCAGCCTAATGAACCTCATTCAGCAGAGTGAGTATTATTCTCATGTAGCCTGTAGAAGTTAGTTGCTTGAATATTTTCATCTGCTAGTAAAATATTGATATTGAAATTGTAAATAAGCTCTGTCAGTGAATGGGAATTGTGAATGGAATTGCACATTACAACAGCTGATATCGGATAGCCCTATGCTTGTTCCGTTAAAGAAGCTTCAACTTGTTCTGTTGAAGAAGCTTCCAAACGTCACTTAAGTTTGCAGAGATGCAGTTACCTTTATATCAGTACCGTATATGAGGAAGGCAAACTGGTTACACCAGGTTTAAAAAAATATTTTTGGGGATATTGTATCATGGAATGAATCATATGTGGCTCCATGGAGGATTTTCACAAAGTATAAAATGGGCAATAGTTCCAAAAGCATGGGAAGTTTTTCTTGCAATGAAAAATGCAAACATTGATGGAAGGCTTTAGTTAAATGAAGAAGAGGTGAGAGAAAGTGAAGAATGAATAGGGAAGGTACACAAGGAGTGACCTTAACTTGGTACCATCTTTGGTTGTGACAATGGCTATTTTGATAACATCAATGCTTCTACCTGAGCCACAGGCAGAGCATTGATTCATCAAATCGACTGATTCATCAAATATGTAATCACAAATGATGAATTGGGAGAAAAAAATGAAGATGGCCATGGAAATAAACAAAATGCTAGGTGCTGTGCTCTTATGGAAGGAAGGGTGAAAGCCATTGCAGCCTGATGAGGGAGTAAATGAGAAAAATTGTTTTCTGGATTGGGATCAGGCATCTCATGGCTGCTTTACCTGAGTAGTCTACAACCTTTGTTCTATGAGATATTGATGGGAAAAATCCACAAAACAGTTTTCTTCCTTACGACTGGGATCCACATGGATTTGGTGAATGAATGAATGTTTGAGAAATGGAAGCACAGAGACACTCGCTACCAGTAAGTATATTAAAAGGCAGGGGGGAGTTAATCTAACATTTTGGATGTTTTTCAACCTGGATTGGAAAATATTTTTTATGAACTTTGATGGTTTTTCATTCTCTGAGAAAGGAAGTTTTATGCTTTCAAAATGTCAGATTTACTCCCTCCTTTTTTAATTACTGACTGGTTGTGTCTGTTATATACTTCTATGTATTCTTGCTCTCATTTCTGTGCTCTGCAGGGTCCCATAATCGCTCACAAGACAGCAAATTTTGATTTTCGCAGTTTCCCCATTTGCTGATACATTGCAATGCTCTATCTCTCACAAATCTCTCCATCCCTGTAAGGTGTCCATAAATACATTCAACCTGCTTGTTGCCCAGACCATGTCCTACCTTCAGCCTTTTTCTTCTTCTAGGAAATGAGAAAGATAAGAAGGCAGATTTATTTGTATTAACAAGAAAAGGCTTCTGCAGCAAGTTTTGTTATATTCACACAATATCAAATTGACTTTGAAATTACCTAAACTGAAACATTCATCTGCCCCCTTCATTGCTCTCTGGTTATGAAATCCTGCTAACTTCTAATCCTTCAAATGGTGTAGAATTCCTGGGAAAGGTTTTGGAGCCCTTGAATTGCACTTCTAAATGTGTATACACATTCAAAAGTGCATCATGTATCAGGTATCATGTTTATATACAAACATGATACCAGGAATTTTTTTGCATATGTGTTCTCAATTACACAATGCCATCATCCTTGGTCACCCCACAGCAAATTTTGATGGGTTTCATGCTAGAAGAATTTGCTTTAAAAAAAATCATGCCATTCTACCAACCTACTGTCATTGTCTTAAGTTCTGAAAGAAGAAATATTGGTTTTAAGGCTGGCAGGTGACTGTGCACCCTACTCAAGTTGATCTCACAGCCACCAAAAATGAGCACTCCATTGGCTGGAGTAAGCTCATGCTAATGCTACAAAAAGCAACTAGCTTAAAGTGCATTGTGAAGGTGGTGATGATGCTCAGAACAGCCAAACTCCAGCCAATTACCAAAAAAGCAATGCTTAGTATCAACTAACCCCTGATGGGCAGGAAGGAGGATTATTGCAAGGGAAGATGAATTTTTAAAATGATTGAAGGGAACATGCAAGGAATAGGATGTTTAGAGGTAGTGGTGGAAAACTGTCTTCACTAAAGCAGCANTTTTAATGTACGGAAGTGGCTTGGTGGCTGGATACTCTTGCTAACCATTGCCAAATTTGTTTTTCCTATTTCTTCTACAGTGAAGCATGTGGGGGTCTCTTCAAGGAAGTGATGAGGTGCTAGTGTTCCTGAAGATGCATGATGAAACAGCCAGACAAAGACCTTCCTTGGGACCAGCAGTGCATCCCGAAAGTGATCCAGACCCGCAAGTTCATAATAGTCTACAAGGCCATGCAGGTAGGAATGATATAATCTAAGGCTTGCTGGTTTTCAAAGAAATTTGACAAATGTAACTAATGGTTCCATGGTACTTGATTTTCAGAGACACATTTACCAATTGGAGATGTAATTGAGGCACAACCACTATTGGAGATTCCCCTAATAAGAAGAGGTGTCACTGAAGGAGATAGCAATCCCCTGGGATTCTTATGGTCTGCTTCATTGAATCTATCAAGTCACTCTGGGGCTTGCAGAGTGCCAAAGGGTGATAACCCCCATCAGAATGGAGTCTCAACTGGTGAAGAATCTCATTCCAATGGAACACCTAATGGTCATGAACCTCAGCCTAATGAACCTCATTCAGCAGAGTGAGTATTATTCTCATGTAGCTTGTAGAAGTTAGTTGCTTGAATATTTTCATCTGCAAGTCTAATATTGATATTGAAATTGTAAATAAGCTTTGTCTGTGAATGGGAATTGTGAATGGAATTGCACATTACAACAGCTGAAATTGGATAGCCCTATGCCTGTTCCTTTAAAGAGCTACTTGTTCTGTTGAAGAAGCTTCCAAACGTCACTTAAGTTTGCAGAGATGAAGTTACCTTCATATCAGTACTGTATATGAGGAAGGCAAACTGGTTACACCAGGTTTTTAAAAATATTTTTTGGGGTATTGTATCATGGAATTAAAAATATGTGGCTCCATGGAGGATTTTCATGAAATATAAAATGGGCAATAGTTCAAAAAGCATGGAAGTTTTCCTTGCAATGAAAAATGCAAATATTGATGGAAGGCTTTGGTTAAATGAAGAAGAGGTGAGAGAAAGTGAAGAATGAATAGGGAAGGTACACGAGAAGTGACCTTAACTTGGTACCATCTTGGGCTGTGACAATGGCTATTTTGAAAACATCAATGTATCAACCTGAGCCATAGGCAGAGCATATCAGCAAATATGTAATCACAAATGATGAATTGGGAGAAAAAATGAAGATGGCCATGGAAGTAAACAAAATGCTAAGCGCTGTGCTCTCATGGAAGGAAGGGTGAAAGCCATTGCAGCCTGATGAGGGAGTAAATGAGAAAAATTGTTTTCTGGATTGGGATCAGGCATCTCATGGCTGCTTTACATGAGTAGTCTACAACCTTTGTTCTACAAGATATAGATGGGGAAAATCCACAAAACAGTTTTCTTCCTTCCTACGACTGGGATCCACATGGATATGGTGAATGAATGAATGAATGCTTGAGAAATGGAAGCACAGAGACACTCACTACCAATAAGTATATTAAAAGGCAGGGGGGAGTTAATCTAACATTTTGGATGTTTTTCAACCTGGATTGGAAAATATTTTTCTGAACTTTGATGATTTTTCATTCCCTGAGAAAGGAAGTTTTATGCTTTCAAAATGTCAGATTTACTCCCTCCCTCTTTTTTAATTATTGACTGGTTGTGTCTGTTATATACTTCTATGTATTCTTGCTCTCATTTCTGTGCTCTGCAGGGTCCCATAATCACTCACAAGACAGCAAATTTTGATTTTCGCAGTTTCCCCATTTGCTGATACATTGCAATGCTCTATCTCACAAATCTCTCCATCCCTGTAAGGTGTCCATAAATACATTCAACCTGCTTGTTGTCCAGACCATGTCCTACCTTCAGCCTTTTTCTTCTTCTAGGAAATGAGAAAGATAAGAAGGCAGATTTATTTGTATTAACAAGGCTGCTGCAGCAAGTTTTGTTATATTCACACAATATCAAATTGACTTTGAAATTACCTAAACTGAAACATTCATCTGCCCCCTTCATTGCTCTCTGGTTATGAAATCCTGCTAACTTCTAATGGTGTAGAATTCCTGGGAAAGGTTTCACCTTTTGGAACCCTTGAAATGCACTTCTGAATGTGTATACACATTCAAAAGTGCATCATGTATCAGGTATCATTTTTATATACAAACATGATACCAGGAATTTTTTCGAGTATGTGTTCTCCATTACACAATGCCATCATCCTTGGTCACCCCACAGCAAATTTTGATGGGTTTCATGCTAGAAGAATTTGCTAAAAAAAATCATGCCATTCTACCAATGATGACAGTAACAGAATTCAAGACTTTCTTCTTTATAACCAAAATTCCGACCGTCCACTGACACGTGGGATGAGTTCAACTAGAGTGTCGGTGGTTTTTACTCGTGAGGTAACCGACCTCATTCGAGATGCTAATGCTACAAAAAGCAATGAGCTTAAAGTGCATTGTGAAGGTGGTGATGATGCCCAGAACAGCCAAACTCCAGCCAGTTACCAAAAAAGCAATGCTTAGTATAAACTAACCCCTGATGGGCAGGAAGGAGGATTATTGCAAGGGAAGATGAATTTTTAAAATGATTGAAGGGAACATGCAAGGAATAGGACGTTTCGAGGTAATGGTGGAAAACTGTCTTCACTAAAGCAGCATATTTGTAATACAGGTGTGGAGTCATCTCCTTGGCAATACTAAAGGAAAGTTTTCAAGGGCCCAGTCATATATATATATATGTAACGTGGCTAACATATCATATTGACCAAGTTTATAGTATTTTCCTGATATTGGCCAATACTAGACAACCAATATATTATTTTTTTGTGTTTCTTGATTAGTGTTCCTGTAGATTTTATGGCAGAAAGCAGTATTTGCATCAGGTCTGATAACATGTAACTGGTAGTTTCTCCCAAAAGATTGCTGCCTTCTGACAACAAAAAATGAAATAATTTATTAGAGGAATGTATTTCTAGGGAAGGAATCATATCATGAAGTCAGTGAAGCTGAGATTGATGAAGCTTCCATGAACAACCCATATGTGTTTGCAAAGCAGGTGAAGAAATGCAGTGTGTGCATTAAATTTGGGGTACCCCAGGGATGAAAATGACTTTTTTGGTTCATGAAATATGTGAAATATCCATTTTTACCAATGAATATCAACTCCAGTTTTGACATCCCTCCTACATTCACCATTTCAATTTGGTTCCTGTGTATTTTCTTCAAGGTTTAATCACATGAAGACCATGTTGACTCAGAGTTCCAATTTGATCCCTGTTGGAGTTGCACGAAATGACAGGCATTACAATATGGACCACCCTCGGCGGGGCAAAGCCCTTGTCTTCAATCATGAAGTTTTCCATGAAGATACTGAACTGTCAAGGCGGGATGGTACCAATCAAGATCGGGAACGTTTAGTTCATGCTCTGGGGAACTTGGGCTTTGAGGTCATTATCTTCAATGATAAGACATACCAGCATATTATGGAAGCCATTGACAAGGGTAAGTGTTGTTAATTTTGTCTGGCACAGAGTGGTTATAAAACAACTTTGACATTTTACCTCAAATAAATCATTGATAACCCAGACAATAGAAGTTTTCACGAACATAGCTTATAACTGAGGAATGTAATAACTTATTAATAATTCGTCATAAGTACTGTCCCTATAAATAATTTCTAAAACTTCTTTTCTGTCAGAGGACAGTTAGTATTTACAGTTGGTTTTGGGTTATGTCCACAGGCTCAGGTTGCAATGCAAGATTTACTACTTTTCCCAGTGAATTCTCCTAGTTATGTGGTGGTCTCTTTCTCGACTCTTTTTTTCATGAGTTTGTGGAAAGGTTATTCAAAAACTGATCCCACAAGAGCTTAATCTTAAGATCTTAATGTGGCTTAATCTACTTCCATAGTGCACTATGCACTGGTTTCATTCATGAAGCATGAGTATGAGCTTTCTCTAATTAAAGGAGCATGCATTAGTGGTGGTTGTGAGGTGGACAATCTATTCTATGTTAAAAATTCATGTGCCTTAAATTTGGAGCTGAATAATTTGGTTTACTAGCACTGGGATTAAGAATCACCTCTTTCTAAGTTCTACATACATACATACATTTTCTTGGCTACTTTTCCCAACTTAATGGGGTTACGATTTGAGCATTCCCAGGAGGGTCCTCCAGTGATCTCGATCCTGGGCAACAGACTCAAGCTCAGCTGGTGGGATGCTGAGCCTCTCGTGACAAAGCCGAGCGACATAATCACTCCATCTTGTACAAGGTCTACCGACAGGTCTTTTGCCTGTCATCTTGGCCTGGAAGGCTCCTCTTGGGGGCCTTTCAGGGGGCGTGTGACAGACGTGACCAAACCACCTGGCTGAGACCTTCCGATCAGGAGAAGCAGCTGCTCGACTTGGAGACTCTCGTGGATGGCAGAGTTCCGCATCCAATCACGGCGCATTACGCCAGCCACTCGACGCAAGGACTTCGTTTTGGCAGCCTGTATTCGCGATCTGGTGCTTTCAGTCATTACCCAAAGTTCATGACCATAGGTGAGGGTGGGGAGATAAGCACTCGTAAAAACCGAGAGTGTTTGCTTCCCAAGAAACTTCCGATCTGGTAACCACGGTTCACCAAAGTTCCTGCAGAACTTCAGAAGCCTTGGAGACGCAGATGTCCATCTCGTTTCCATATCGCCCATCACTCGAGAACCAGACCCTGAGATACTTGAACTTCTCCACCTGTTCCAGTGGGATCCCACTGACATGCAGGGTGCACTGAGCAGGATTTCTCAAGAGGACCATGACCTGTGTCTTGGAGACGCTTGGTTTCATTCTGGCCGCAGTTCATTCGGAGTCGAACCAATCGAGCACGCTCTGGAGCTCCTGTCGAGAGCGGGTCAAAAAAATGGCATCATTGGCAAAGAGAAGCATCCTTACCGCGACGTCACCGATGTCGACCCCCTCCAGGCCGAGGCTGTGCCTACAGATCCTGTCCATGTACACGAGGAACAGGAAAGGTGAGAGGACACAACCCTGCTGGAGTCCAGCGCGTACTCCTCCGTACAATGCAAAGTGCGTACAATCCGAACTCCTCCCGCTCACTCGGATGCAGTTTCTGCAATCGCTGTAAAGGGACTGTATGGCCCACAATAGCTGACCCTTGATCCCTTACTCCTGTAGCATTCCCCACAGTTTTCCTCAGGGTACATGGTCATAAGCTTTTTCAAGGTCCACAAAGCACATGTAGACATCTTTGGCATACTCCCAATGTCTCTCGAGGATCTGGTGGAGAGTGAACAGCTGGTCTGTGGTGCTATGCCCTTTGTGAAAGCCACACTGCTCCTCTTGGATGGCATCACCCACGACTGCCCGAGCTCTCTTTTCCAGCACCTTGGAATAGACTTTACCAGGTTTGCTGAGGAGAGTGATCCCACGATAGTTCGTGCACTCCCTCGAGTCCCCCTTCTTAAAAAGAGGAACCACCACACCGGTTTGCCAATCCCTAGGTGCCGTTTCCAAGCAGCCTGACACACCCTGTAAAGCCTCGAGCACCCATTTGTACCCATTGCTTTCAGAGTCTCCGTCCGGATTTCATCCACACCAGGAGACTTTCCATTCTTTAGGTTAGCAATAGCCTGCAGAACTTCCTCCATGGTGAGACTAGTCTCCGCGCCATGGGCGTCCGCTCTAAGGGGCAAGAAGGGGCGCTTGCCCCCTGGAAATCGGGCATGGCAATTTACTGGGAGTACTAAAGGAAAAAAAATTTAATGCATTTCATGTGGAAATCTCTTCCGTAGCACCATTTAGACCAATCTTGCCACGCAATATGAAATATCGTTTCCAATCTTATCAAGCAAAGTATATTTATTCCTCCTACCAAAAGATGATGTTACTAGGCCAAACCAATTAGAAATTTAACTCAACCCATCTGGTCTAGAGGCTCAGGTAACACTAGTGCTCTATGTGACATCGCGTACGTCGCCATGGCAAGGCGAGTCCATGGTGTATCAGTGGCGGCTCGTCACGGGAGGCAAGAGAGGCCCGGCTTCCTCAACAATTCTCAGGAGACCCCCTTATAATTGAAAATATCCATTAGGATAGAAAATCGCTGAAATAAATCTCTCATTGGATTCATTCTACATCGACACAAAACGAGTGAAGTCCGGTCTCTGATAGCTTATTCCTGGCCAGAATCGCGTACGGGAGGCCAGCGTCTGATAGCCTTCTCTGGCTCATAGACCATGCATAGGGGACGCTCTATGGGGGTATCCCATAGCAATACAATAGTATATGAGAGAAGGGAGGCCGGTATCACCGTCTGAATTGCGCATGAGCAGGTGCCTATTAGCAAGAGTGAACATGTATTTAGGCTCCTTTGCCTCAAGGAGAGAGCTTTTCGGTCATCCAAATTCGCATTGCAGCAATAGCTGACCCTTGATCCCATACTCCTGCGGCACTCCCCACAGTTTTCCTCGGGGTACACGGTTGTAAGCTTTTTCAAGGTCCACAAAGCACATGTAGACATCTTTGGCATACTCCCAATGTCTCTCGAAGATCTGGTGACGAGTGAACAGCTGGTCCGTGGTGCTACGCCCTTCACGAAAGCCGCACTGCTCCTCTTGCATCGCTTCACCCACGACTGCCCGAGCTCTCTTTTCCAGCACCTTCCAGCACTCTTACCAGGTATGCTGAGGAGAGTGATCCCACGATAGTTCATGCACTCCCTCGAGTCCCCCTTCTTAAAAAGAGGAACCACCACACCGGTTTGCCAATCCCTAGGTGCCGTTCCCGATTCCCAAGCAGCCTGACACACCCTATAAAGCCACGAGCACCCATCTGTACCCATTGCTTTCAGAGTCTCGGCCCGGATTTCATCCACACCAGGAGACTTCCCATTCTTCAGGCTAGCAATGGCCTGCAGAACTTCCTCCATGGTGAGACTAGTCTCCGCGCTGAGAGGCTCCAGGTCGGGTAGGTCAGTGTCCACTGTTGGTGGGTTTAAGAGCTCTTCAAAGTGTTCCTTCCACCTCCCAAGTATATCCGCCTCGGCAGCCAATACCTCCCTGTTTCTGTCTTTAATGACCCGAAGCATATGTTGCCTGCCTTGCCGTAACCTTCGGATGGTTTGCCAGAACACCTTGATGGCAGTGCGATAGTCTGATTCCATTTGATTGTCGAATTCCTCCCACGCCTCCTGTTTCGCTTTGGCCACAACACAAGCAGCAGTTCGTCACGCCTCGGTATAGCATGCCCTAGAAGAATCAGACCTACTGGACTCTTTCTAAGTTCTAATAGTTGTAATATCTTTGGTTGTCAAGTTTCTCATGTGCTGGATCCTAACTTGTTAGTGCTTCAATCTGAGCCTGTGTGTATGTCAGACAAAGCCCATTCTGATCAAGGAAAAAGACTGTCCCTCATGGATAAAGGCCTAGAAAAGCTATAGGAAGAGTAAATAAATAAAATTCAGAAGGTATTGACTGACAGAAGGTAGTATCAGACAGGGTTTTATTCTAAGAATGCAGAAAATTTGTCATATCCACCCATTCTTCCATATCTGTTCAGGGTGGGTAAGTAGTGGGTTTTATTGAATAACTTGAGATTCTTTTTCAATAGCCAAGTGGGATGCCAATTGCTCCTAAATGTTTTTATGGAGTTGGTAGCTGTTGAAAATAAAATCCTCTCCGATTTGCAGATTTGCAAATATATGTTTAGCTGCAATTTTATGATCTTGCTTATGTGAGAAGGGATGTTTAAGCAAAACATGGGAAACATTGCTCCACAAATGCTGCTCTTAAGAGGGTTCTTCCCTTCAGCTTTGGCTAAACACATTTGAGATAGTGCAGTGGGGCATCTCCCCACCCCCCAATTCAAAAAATACATATACCAAGGCAGAAGTTTATGCTGCAAGATTCAGGTCTTCAAGTTGAATCAGTTGAAGGTAGGGTGCAGTCCCATTTTTTATAACAGGACATGATAGCAGTGAACTGTGTGTGGATTGTGAGCTCACATTGAAATACAGACATACATATCACTTTTTGGTAAGTAAGGTGGTTTGGATGTTTGAATGCTTTACATTGTGTACATCTATGGATAAATTGTCATGTATTTCATTTTCTTCCTCATTATCAGTTGCCCAAGAGAACCATCAGCAGTGTGACTGTCTCATAGTATGCATTCTAAGCCATGGGGAACACGGTATGCTTTATGCCTATGATCGAGCATATAAGCCTCATTTCCTCTGGGCCCCATTCACTGCAGACCGTTGTCCATCTTTGGCTGGCAAGCCCAAGATGTTTTTCATTCAGGTACTGTTGTACTATAGCATTAAACCCCTTTTCACCTGTCCATAAACAAAAAAAGTCTATGTACAGAGTGTCCCATTCATTGCAGATGATTTTAATCAAGTATAAAATTATTTATACTTGAGCAAACTAGACAAAATTTTCACAGTATTTAGATGTATGTTTAGTATTTATTGTGACAAAGTTTCAGCCAAAAGAAATTCACTAATTACAAGCTATGAACTTCAACATGACCCCCATCGATTTCAAGCACTTTGATCTTGATATTTTCTGAATCTTTATATTTTCCTGATTCTCAGTTTCATGTCAAGTCATGTTTAGCCCAATATGTCCATTCTTTTTTGTCTAGGCTACAGTAGTGAATGGGAACCATGAAAAAAAAATGAAAATTTGAACTTGAATTTCTTCAATTTTATTCTCCTTACAAAATAAGTTCTTCATTGTGCTGAAAGTTAAATCCTGAATTATCCTTAATCAGTCAACTGAAGGAGAAAAATAGACAATGATTTGAGTGTAGTGGATTGGTGTGATAGAATTTAGATGGCTTGAACAAAATGAAAACATAGCAATATGGTATATCCAGATCCAAACTACAATGGAAATTATGTATCTCTTGTTCTTAAGTCCTGATTCTGAGAATTGTCACCTGCAAACTGATTGTAGTTTTTACTTGATTACCAAATGTATCTAATCTCATGGTTGATCAATAATAATGCTGGTTATTCACTGAATATTTAATTAGTCATAGTCTCTGGAATTATGAAGGAAAGTTTTAGATGGGCAATTGATAGAGGAGAAACTCTGACATCTCATTTTCATAGTTTCTGGAAAACAAAGCACAATCTAGATGTTAGAAGAATATTTAATTAGTCATAGTCTCTGGAATTATGAAGGAAAGTTTTAGATGGGCAATTGATAGAGGAGAAACTCTGACATCTCATTTTCATAGTTTCTGGAAAACAAAGCACAATCTAGATGTTAGATTTTGAGCAAAGAGGCATCCCACATCTTCAGGATGACATGGCCAAACAATACTGGCCTAATCCTCTTATACTGTACAGTCAGGAGCTCTCTAAAAATAAAGAGAAAATTATTTAAATCCTCAGCCATATGGCATGAAGTTCAGATTAGTGACCCATCTGAGGTAGCCATGTCCAACAGCCANCAAACAATACTGGCCTAATCCTCTTATACTGTACAGTCAGGAGCTCTCTAAAAATAAAGAGAAAATTATTTAAATCCTCAGCCATATGGCATGAAGTTCAGATTAGTGACCCATCTGAGGTAGCCATCTCCAACAGCCAAGAAGTACCTGTAGTACAGGACCAGGTTTTTTCTGACAATATAGTTTGTCTCATGGAAACTTATCAGCATCTAGAAATAGGTGGGCCCTTGAAAGGGTGCAAGCACAGGTACTCCAGAGCTTAGTTTCCAAAATCTGACTACTGTCACACATGTACTTGAGAATAGAAAAGTTTGGGAACTAATGTCCCAAATGTATATGTATCCAAACTCTGCTCTGAGGCCTTGTAGTGTTTTACCCAGTGGGGTGTCTCAAACTCAGAAAGTTCCAGCTCTACAGAGTGCTACTGATTCAAAAATTACCATTGGAATTTTTAAATTCAGAGTGTCTTAATCAGAGGTATGGAGAACCTCCATACCATAAGGCAACACTGACTGTATCAAACTATAGATGAGCCTCAGACATTATTCCAATGGTGGAGTAGAGACAAACTTAATAGGTCTAATGGTTTGCTCCAAGGCCACTTGAGCCTAGTAACTCAAGTATGCATGTGTCCCAACCAAGATCAAGTTGATATGAACAAAAGGCCCAAATACACTATATCCTTGACCACAATCTTTTCATCCCTCGAGTCCCCCTTCTTAAAAAGAGGAACCACCACACCGGTTTGCCAATCCCTAGGTCCCGTTCCCGATTCCCAAGCAGCCTGACACACCCTATAAAGCCACGAGCACCCATCTGTACCCATTGCTTTCAGAGTTTCCGCCCGGATTGCATCCACACCAGGAGACTTCCCATTCTTCAGGTTAGCCTGCAGAACTTCCTCCATGGTGAGACTAGTCTCCGCGCTGAGAGGCTCCAGGTCGGGTAGGTCAGTGTCCACTGCTGGTGGGTTTAAGAGCTCTTCAAGGTGTTCCTTCCACCTCCCAAGTATATCCGCCTCGGCAGCCAACACCTCCCCGTTTCTGTCTTTGATGACCCGGAGCCTATGTTGCCTGCCTTGCCGTAACCTTCGGATGCTTTGCCAGAACACCTTGATGGCAGTGCGGTAGTCTGATTCCATTTGATCGCCGAATTCCTTCCTCACCTCCTGTTTCGCTTTGGCCTCAACACGAGCAGCAGTTCGTGGCGCCTCGGTATAGCACGCCCTAGAAGAATCAGACCTACTGGACATGTATGCCCGGTAGGCTACCTTCTTGGCAGTGACAGCCTCGCGCACCGCTGATGTCCACCGCTGATGTTCGCTTGGCGTTACCGTGAGCCACTCCGATGCACTTCTCCCCACACACTCTTGCTGCCGCCGCCGAAACACCAGACCGAAATAGAGTCCATTCGGTCTATCATGATCAGGACGAGATGTGTATGTAGGCAGCACCCTTCCCCCATTTGACTTGGAGGAGAGAGTTGAAGGAAGCCCTCCCCTATTATTGCAACGAGGAATGGTTTAATTCACCAGCAAATCTCCCTTTGCTGTGGTGTTCAGGGGTAGTAAATAATTTCCTGTTGCATTGATGCTCAGTGATATTCCTGGTAGATGCATCGATGCTTTCAAAATAGCCAATATGACAGCCCAAATTCTTACAGACAGCTCAAAACAAATCAGTGTCTCTAGGAAGTCCTGCCAAGGGTTTTGGAAAGAATAATGGTACCTTCCTGAAACTGAACAGTGGTTCTATGTGACATCATTTTTGTCTCATGCCTGAGTACTTGCCTGAAGGCTCATGATTTTATTCATGAGACTTAAGCATGAGAAAAAATTGCATAATTTTTTAAAAGAAACTTAACAATGCTTCATCTTTATATGAGCAGTCAAACTATGCTAAAAGTAGGATATCTAAATGCAGGGTAGTGTGTCATTTGCAAAATAAAAAAAGGGTAAAGCTTCTTTAACAATGCATCAACAAGTCAATAATTTTCTTGTATTCTCAGTGTTCGTACAAGATGTTGCAATGTTGCAAGAATCCTATAACACTTTTCTGTGAACCCTGTGGCTCTTGGGTTTCCCACATTCTGTTAGCTTGGTCAAAGGATATTACTGCATAAGGTGATTGGGAAGACCTTGACAAAGTAACATTTGCAACCTGAACAAAAACATGCAAGGAAACAAAAAATGTGATCTGATAAGTCATTACAATATTTTCTCATAAATGCACATACCAAGAATTCCTTGCTTCTGTATCATAGAGGAAGTATCCTATGGTACTCTGCTTGTTGGAGCACAGTGTGCTTTATACCCAGACCACAAACCTTCAAAGATATCATAATTTCTAGACTCGACCATTGTGATGTAATTTTTGGTTGTGTCAAACCCTTAAGTATTTGGTTAGTCTCTTTTTTTTTCCCAGAATTCAAAGCCATTTTACTATGAACCACTTATGAGAGACTATCATGCACTGCTCATTTTCAGTGACTTTTCTTGTGGTTGTCAGTCATCTGCCTATTCCAATATTTTATGAATTGAGTTACTTTTCAATATGTATTTTCAATATATTCATTTTGTAATCCTACTTTATCCCAGGACTCAGCCTGTTCAAGGTGAAAAGAACTTGTTGCTTTCTGAGTGCTTATAAGTGATCACAAGATACTTGCAAAATGGAGGACTTGCCTTAAAGATACCTTCCACACTATTGTGTGCTTTTCGTTTTATAGGCATGCCGAGGAACTGATGTTGATGATGGTGTGAGTGTGACCCAATTCACAAGCAGCCACACTCATACGGATTCCATCCTAGAACTGGACTCTTATCGGATTCCTGTTCAGGCAGATTTTCTTATTGCACACTCTACTGTCTCAGGCATGTTGCTCACCTCATTATTTTCTGTACTTTAATCTTTTACCTCACTTAGCAGCTGCATATTGACTGTATCTCTAGTCATTGGCCATTATACATCCCATCTTATCATGTAAAAAGGAAGGTACAATCAAGTTTGGTTGTAATTTCTTTGAAGAAACCATGAAAAATGTTTCATTATAGTCTAGGGTTGTTATGAGCTGGGTTGCCTTTATTTACATTTCATGACTGCATTTTCAAGATTATGCTATATACTACTCTGGTGTACAGTATGTCAGTCATATGGTGGTGCCTACTTACTCATCACTAGACAAGAAAATCTGTAATCTTGTATTGCATTATGTGCATTTTTCAGAAGATACGTTCTACAAGTTCTAACCACTGCCACATTGTCTGCGGCCTCTGTCCACCTCATGCAATTAAAAAAAGGGAAAGCATTTTCACTGCTTGAGTAGCTTCATGCAATGTTTGCCTGGGCTCTCATATATCTTCTCCATCCTTTTCAAGATGGACTAGCCATATTGTCAACAAGAAATGAGAAAGGTAACTGAAGATTATAAAGATTAAATCTTTTGGTGACCAGGGATTGTATTTCCCTCACCCTCCTTCCTGCCATCACCCCCATGAGATCCTCCAGGAATGTGGATTCCAGGGAAGAGTAAGTTATGGGTTGTCAATGGTCACACTCCAGACTATAGAAATTCCAGCGTCTGATAACAAATGGTCATGCATTAGGTACCTTTTGCTGTTCCTATCAGTAAATTGATTTAGTCCAAACTGAGGTTCCTTCAATAACTGTGCTTGTTATAAGTGAGGCATTAATATGCAAACCTTATTGGCTTTAGGCTGGGATTTTGTCATTGCCGTGGGAGTCTGGGAAGATTTCAGCCCCCCCCCCCCCCCATTTGCCCTGACTAGTTTCATGAAACCTTACTTCACTTCATTTCCAGGCCCCCAGGACACCCTCCTGACTGCATCCTTGCTTTCTAGTACGGTTAGGCCATATAGTGGCATTACATCTGGTCAGTAATCATTTGCATGAGTGGGTCTTGACTTTTGGCAATGTATGATAGCATGTCACATTGAAAGGCTATTAGTCATTTTCCTGGTGCCAAAATGATATGTAGAGCTCAACCATTTCTAATAGACCAAAATGCAGGATTATCTTTGACCACTGCTGCACTGAAAGCAGTAAAGTTTGTGAGTGATGAGCTGGCTACATTGGAAGTATAAAGAATGGTGCCAACCAGATAACACACAAAAGTATTTTTTTTTATAAATGAGAAATTATGCCACAAAAAATCTCTGCTTTACAATCCCTGAAGCTTTTTATTTACTTGAATACAAAGCATGGAATGGATCCTGTCTGCAAGCCATACTTTGGACACTCCTGTTTTGTGCCTTTGACTACCCTCATTAAAAGGTTCAATACTTTCTCAAAAGTTAAATAATTAAAGACAGCACATTTGTGAAATATCCAAGTGATGTACCAAAATAAGATATAATTTTATGTAGTTCTCAACCAGGGATGAATTATAGACATGAAGAATCTTCCTGCAGACATTATTATTTGTTTAGGTCTGCTGTATACTATCCAGGCTAAATCCTAACCCCACCACCTGGTTTCTTATTCTACATGTATTTATTTTATTTTTTTATTTTTTTTTTTACTGCATATCTTTCAAAGACATAATTGAATGCTAGTTTTGCAACTCTAAGCAATAAGCAAGAGTATCATATTTTCTCAGGTAAAATTGTGGAAACATGAAATCTCTCACCTGCTTGCACACAGGCAGAATTTCCAATTTTGTGTGTCATTTGCATCATTCCTATTCCAATTAATATTATACTTTTTTTATGGGACCAGAAGTGATCAGGAGAACATGACTGGGAATTGGGTTGGACTAAATCTTTCAGCAACATGAATGGGATGGCCTGGTACCAAAGGCAGAAAAAGGCCATTAAATCGGGATGGAGCTGAAGCTGTATGCTTGAGAGATGGTGGGGCTGGTTTTAGTTTTAAATGCACATACACATGCATACATACATATTATCTATGTCCTTGGGCTCACCCAAACAATGGATAATGAAGAAACTGATAATTCAAGAGCTATGTAGCAGAAAAAAACAAAAAAAGCATGGTTTTTGCAAAACTTAAATAACAATGATTGTGGGGGAATGGCATTCTTTATTTTATTTTATTATCTCCAGTTAATTGCATTTTTATTTAAATTATTTAGAGGTTTGTTCTGTTTTTCACTGTTTTGCATCACAAGAGAAAATAACTGATGGGGGGCTGAGATCATAATCTGCCATTGGTTCATCAGCAGAGTCTTACCTTCGTTATGTCCTGCTCTTTATTATCATAGCTTGTCTGATTCAAGGCAGAAAAAGGCCATTAAATCGGGATGGAGCTGAAGCTGTATGCTTGAGAGATGGTGGGGCTGGTTTTAGTTTTAAATGCACATACACATGCATACATACATATTATCTATGTCCTTGGGCTCACCCAAACAATGGATAATGAAGAAACTGATAATTCAAGAGCTATGTAGCAGAAAAAAGCAAAAAAAGCATGATTTTTGCAAAACTTAAATAACAATGATTGTGGGGGATTCACTGTTTTGCATCACAAGAGAAAATAACTGATGGGGGGCTGAGATCATAATCTGCCATTGGTTCATCAGCAGAGTCTTACCTTCGTTATGTCCTGCTCTTTATTATCATAGCTTGTCTGATTCACTCATTGCCATGTGACATTGACTAAGTCCCCAGTAACTGTTGGATACTCACAATATTATTGGATTTATTGATGATCCTTAACCCTTTGAACGCGTATGGCTGGTTTCCCCACCTGGCAGTTGCTATGATACATTGCCAGGAAACAGCTTGACCAATCACTGGAGGTAAGGTAGGAAGACATTCCGACTATTGTTCTGGTCAGAAAACTGCAATAAATATGCCTATATCGTATTAGTGTGAATGAACCAATTTTGCACAAAAAAAAATCACCTAGGAATCTAGGATAGGGGTATGAAAGCTAGGGTTCAAGAATTAAATCCAACATTGGCTGGTATGCAAGAATGTATAAAACCGATAAAATAGCTATTTTGGAGGGTATCATGTGATAAGTTTGATAGGTTGGCCATATGCAGAAACATTTTACACCTATCATGATAGGTATAAGAATCACTTCAATCTGTTATGATCCAGAGCTTATTTCTTCTGCTTTTAACAAACTACCAGGGTGGATTGCAGTGCATTTTACTTACCAAATTAATTATGCAAACTGTCGCAACTTGTGCTGAACGCAATTACTCTGGGATAGGTCAAATCCCATAGAATTCTTTGTATCAAGCCATGGCAATCAGAATTCAAGCTCTAGTCTGGTAAACAGGGTCAGATTAATACCATTAAATCATCACACAACACTCTGGTCAGTCATGTGAGCAGATACACATGCCATTGTTCCTGGCCAAGAGACGATGGATAGGAGGTTGTCATCAGGAAGATTCACAAAAACCTATCATGATAGGTATAAAATACCTATCATAATAGGTATGATACCTATCAAAATAGGCCCCACAATGGATACCTATAAATTGTTCTTGCATACAGAACTGAGCAAATTATAAACCTATCACCTGTTACCTGTCATGATAGCTACCATGTAATAGGCTATCAAGTGATAGATTCTTGCATATGGGCCATTGTAGTGTGGATGCACGATAATGTATTCTTCATAGTCTCTATCATCACCTTGTAATGATAGTGTAAATGTTGTAATAAGCTGAGGATACAGTCTTGGACAGAGGCTTCTTCACTGTATGCAAGATTTTAAATTATGCATCAAAGCACTTGGTCAGAATGGAGTGTCCATTGCAGGGTACTATTCCTGGCGGAGTGGAGCCAATGGCTCCTGGTTCATCCAATCTTTGTGTGAAGTCCTGCTCAAATATTCAAATGAGGAAGATCTGATGAGCATGTTGGCAGAAATGACACGAATAGTAGGTATTGAGCATGAATCCAATGTTCCAAATCAGCTGACCATGCATCACAAGAAGCAAGTGCCTGCTGTTACAACCACACTCACGCGAAGGGTTTTCTTTCGTCCCAAGCCAAGGGGCACCATCACTCCTTCCAGCATGCCATGAACCACAGGTATTGCAACTTGACTCTCTAGACATGTATTAGGTTGATAGGATTCACTGGAAATCAATAGCTGGAGTCAAAAGTGCCATTTTTTACCTTGTCATTCACGAGGAGAGTCATCCAGAATAGACATTGACAGTTACAGACAGTGTTATTACTTGTTCTTGCCAAATGAAGCTACTGTCTATATGGCCTGTAAGCTTTTCATGCTTGAAATATATGAAGCTTCATAGGAAATTACTAATTGCCTGTTTGATAAGAAATTTGCCTGAGTTGCTCTGTCCAAAGCTGGAAAAGAAATACAAATTAATGGGTACTGGGAATTCTGGATTTCCAGTGCTCTCTTTTAATGATGTAAATGAAACCTTAATGACCTCAAACTTAAAAGTACGTATTAGTGTGGGTATCACTGTCACAAAATTTTCTTTACATCCATTCAACATAAAGCTTTGCTTTTTCTTTTTATTACTTATGGAACTCTCACTGTGGTACTTTGGTGTAACATACATTTGTACAACATATGATGCTTCTCATAAAGGAAGATGCATTGAAAAGAAGTGAAAAATTGACTGTAATATCACTGTACCTGACTACCATCCATGTCTTCCTGGCATTTACTTTATTTATGCTTTGCATTTATTTATGCTTTGCATTTATTTATGCTTTGCATTTGTGTATATGTTGTGGTTTTTGCTTTGAAGATTTATTTATTTTCTATTTGTTTGCAATTGATTTGCTAGCTCTCATACAGCTTTTCAATATTCCAATGTCAGAGTGTGATCTTTTTTATGTTGAGATTTTGCTGATGGTAAATATTTTTGATG